>JAADXL010000287.1:0-35721 GCA_023337755.1 Pythium aristosporum
GTTTGAGCGCGATTGAAGGAAAACCAAGTGCGCTAGAGTTGTAAATGCGACTCATCGGAATACTTTTGCATTTTCATTTTTGCACAAATAATGTTTATCCTTGTCCTGATATTTTGTCCCGTTCTGGCTATGTACCATAGTTGATGCCTCAGCCAATCAGGGCGCTGTATTCGCCCATATATTAGGTACCACGGTGGGGAGAAAGACGAAGGTCATGAACTGCATTTCCGGAGTCGAGGCCACTTGTCGATGTGAGTTGGGAGGCGCTCTGCGCGCGAAAGTATATCGTGGGTCGTGGGCAATATTCACCACCAAGAGCTGAAACTTGGCGAATCCTCTCGAGAACTACGCGCATGATTCTCAATAGAAGGACGCTAGCCCCTCCCCTAATATACCTGTCGGTAGTATTGTATGTGACCACCCAAGAACCCACTTTAATAGAGGTGCGCCGCCTATGAGATATCGATGCTTATGAGATATACCGGTATTGACTTGATTCATCCTTCCAAGATCTTCTGCGGTTGCATCAGCTCCGCATTTGATATGGACGGCGCAACCCCACCGCACGCACTTCTCGGCGCATGGCTGAGTACAGAGGCATTCGGCAACACATCGCTTGACTGGTCCCAGGCGCTGAAGGACCGAAAGGCGCGACTGGTGGTCGAGTTCCGCAGCGATGGATCGTATCTGTTCTGCATGCAGACAGCGAGTGGCGACGAGGTCACTGACATCACCGACCAGTTCCGCCACATTGTGGCCCGCGAAGGCAAGTTCACCGCCGACAACAGTTCCATCGTTATTGAAGGTGATGGCACTTACCCAATGGATACATGAGTCCGCCACGGATGGTTTACAGGTGTGCTATGACTGCAGGCGATGCGTCGGGCATCAAGTGGACTTTCCAGCCCGAAGAAGACCACACGTTGCGGATACGGTGAGCACAAGGGATAATTGCACCTCCATTCAGACTCACTGCTGACTGAGACAAACGTTCTGGCTGGTAGTCTAGAGGGGGCAAAGCGGTTTGGCCGCTGCAAGGGGGTCGACGTGATTTACTTTCAGAGAGTAGAGACTTCGACGCCGCACGAGTGACTCGCCATGCGATCGCACTGCCCACGTGATCTCCACACAACACGTAGTTGGCTCACTCGATCAAGATCGTTGTTGTTGATGCATCACATGTCCAGCACGTCGTCCAGCCAGTCCTCGAGATTCTCTTCCTGGCCATCATTTCCTGGTGGTGCCGCCGCTGCCACGACTGGTGCAGCGTTGAGAACTACAGGCGCAGGAGTCTTGGCGGTTGCGGCCGATTGCGTCGCGGCAGAAGAGCTCAGCGCGAGGAGGTCGTCCAGCGCAGAGGCGGACGGGGCATGGGTTGCCTCTGCAACCACTTGGGGACTCGGTGGTTCCGTAGATGCGTGGACACTCGAGGCTTCTTGCACCACTTCTGGTTCGCGATGCTCAGCTACAAACTCGACCTGCAGATACAGATCACAGACGATATCGTTTAGATCTCCTGGCAGACATCGAATGGCTCAATCACCGTCAGCAACGCACACAGTATTTCGGGTCGATCTGGTACCGCAGCGACGGCGCCACGGCACGCAACTGTTCCTCGATCCACGTGAAGTCCTGTCCATCCGATCATGGCATTCTTAGTTCACACAGAGGGTTTAGTTTTGCGCCACGACGGGTGTCTCCGTATCGTACCATCACACCGACAGTGCTTGTCGCGACTTCCGTCTCGATGTCATTCTCGTCGTCGCCGTCGGCCTCCCAGCGCTGCATGGCCTTGGTGCGGAAGTAGCTCTCCTTGGCGTCGCCCATGACGCGGTAGTTTTGCTCACCAGCAAAGAACTGGCGCCGCGAGGCCACCGCGCCGGCGTCCACGGCGAGATCATCGTCCTCGTCCTGATCGCCCTCGTTCTCCTCGCCGCGTTCCTCGTACCGAAAGGCGTTCGATCCGAGCGCGCGACCACCGCTGCGCTTGGCCACACCTCCACTACCGCTCTCAGTGGACACGCCCCCTCCACGTCCGCCACGCGCACTGCCGCCACGACCGCGGCCGCGCGACGTACGATGCTTCAGCTGCGATCGGCCCATCTCGTATTGGATATTGTGGGAAAACAGAGAGGACAGGGTCTCCTCAGTTTCATCCAATCAAATCGTTCAATTCCATATTTATATCCAATCAAATCGTTCAATTCCATATTTATATCCAATCAAAATCGATTACTCAAAAGTGTACCATCCATCACCATGCAAATGGATCATGTATTACTACTTTTCTGGTGTGCTATCCATCGTGACGCCTGCTAGCAGCCCGACTTACTCGTCGGCGGCGGGCGTGACCGCAGGGTAGCGCTCCGTCACGCTCTGCCAGGTCGCCGCGCCCTTGACGAGCTTGCGCACGACCGCACCGAGCTCGTCGATCGGGAGACGCACTTGGGTCGTCGAGTCGCGCTCGCGCAGCGTGACCGTGCGCGTCTCGGCCGTCTCAAAGTCGATCGTGACGTTAAAGGGAATGCCCAACTCGTCGGCACGCGCATACTTGCGGCCAATCGCGACGCTCGACGTGTCCACCTTGCACTCGAGATCTTGTTCGGCGAAAATGGCTTCGAGCTCACCGACAAACGGGTCAAACGCCGCATTGTTGCTGAGCGGCAGGACCGACACCTTGATGGGTGCGATCACGGGCGCAAACGACATGACGCCGCGCTTGTCGTCGCCCTCGCGGGTCGAAAAGTTGTGCTCGAAAATGGCCGTCAAGATGCGGCCAATGCCAAACGACGGCTCAATGACCGACGGAATAAACTTCTCTTCCGACACCATCTTCTCCACGACGGCGACCGAGATCATCTCGCGCGTGAGCGTAAACGTGTTGCCGTTGCAGTCGGGACCGAGCGTCGCTTCGCCCTTGGTCTCGAGCTCGCCTTCAAACGCGAGCGCCTTTTCGACGTCGTCCTTGAGCGTCTCGAGCAGCTCGTTAATCGCCGCGAGGTCGGCCTTGAACGCGCGGCCCATCTTGCCCTTGTTGGGCTTGAGCTCGACAATCTTGCGCTTCTCGGGCGTCGCAAACTTGTGTGTGCCGACCATCTCGACCTTGCTCTTCTTCGAGTGGACCGTGAGATCGTAGCACGAGCGGTCGGCGTGGCCGGCGCACTCGACCCAGCCCGAGGTCAGCTTGATCTCGAGGTCCCAGCAGTCAGTGGCGTAGTGGGACTTCTCCGTGTCCAAGTGCTGGCGGAAGCGCAGCCGCTGGAGATCAATGCCCACCTTTTCACAGAAGAGATACGTACGCGCGAGGTAGTAAGCGAGACTCTCGTTCGAGATGATACCGTTCTCGACCGCGTGACCACACGTCATTTTCACCGTCTTGCCGTCCGTGAGCTGGTTCGTCTTGGTGAGCAGCGACAGCTCGAGGGTCGCGACCGACGCGAATTTCGGATGCGTCTTCACCTTGGGGTTCACAAAGTACTCAATCTCGGCCTGCTGGAACTCGCGAACGCGGAGCAGTCCATTGCGCGGCGAGATCTCATTGCGAAAGGCGTTGCCAATCTGCGCACAGCCAAACGGGACCTTGCCGGCATTGTACTCGAGCAGGCGGCGAAAGTTGAGGAAAATGCCCTGGGCCGTTTCGGGACGCAAGTAGCCAATGAGGTTGCCCTCGGGGCCAATCTGGCACTGAAACATCAAGTTGAAGGGCACGGGGAAGCTCAGGTCGGCGCCCGACCCGGGGGCCTTGATGCCGTACTCCTGAAACACGGCGTGGATCTCGTCGGGCGAGTACGACTCGGCCATGGTCGCATGGAGACGGTGCTTTTCTTCTTCCTGGGCCGTGAGGTTCGGGTGCTGGTCGATAAAGTTCTCAATGTGGTCTTCCAGCAGCTTGTCGGCGCGGTAGCACTCGCCCGACTTGGTGCACTTGACCATGAGATCCGTAAAGCGGTCCACGTGGCCCGACGTCTTGAGCACAATCTCGGGCATCAAGTTGGTGCACTCGACCTCGAGCAGCTTGTCTTCGAAGACAAAGTGGCGCCGCCACGCGCTCAGCAGGTTGGCCTTGAGCGCACACGCCGGCGGCCCAAAGTCGTAAAAGCCGGCAATGCCACCGTAGATCTCAAACGACGGCACGACAAACATCTTGCGGATCAGCAGATCGTCCATGGCCTTCTTGTCGCTCTTCGACAGCATGTCCGTGTCGGGCCCCTGCTTGGCGATCTCCATCTCGAGCTGCGCCTTGAGCTTCTTGAGCACGTCCACGGCAGCCTTGACGTTTTCCGCCGGCGCGCCAGTCTGCTTGAGCTCGCGCACGAGCGCGCCCTGGCGCGTCACGGACGCACGCAGCGCGTCCACGTCCACGGGGGCAGCAGCGTCACTCATGGTTGATGTGGGTAGAGTGCTTGGGGAGGGAGGGCAAGATCACAAGTGAATGAGGACTCGAATCGGATCTCCTGGAGCGACTCGATGGTGGAGCCATCACTCCAGATGATCCCATGAAAAAAACCTCACGCGTGTAAAAAACCTCGTGATGAATATTCCTGTGAAGGAGATCGTTTGGTGCCGGGTTAAAACCGCTTCCCAAGAGATGGGTACACTATTCATACTGGGTGCTGGTTCATCGTAATTGTGATTCTTCTTCTTTGTGGTCTGGTCTCGACTCGGCACGACACGCAATCCTAAAAAGGGCCTACACTATACGCCCACCCACCCACTCACGCACGCACGCACCACGAGGACGCCTGGCTTGGTTTCAACCTTGGAGAGCGTTACACGGAGCTGAGCAGCGACTTGAGAATGTGGTGCACGAGCGTGTACTGCGAGTCGCGGTCCTTGGTCGGTACGACATCCAGACTCGTCTGAAGTTCCTGGAGCACACTGCCGACAAAGCCAGCAATCGACGCCTCGCGAGGGTTCATCACGAGCAGCGCCTCGCGCAGCCACGCAATCTTGACGTCCAGTTCGTTCGAGAGGTCAGCACCGAGCTGCTGCACAAGACACAAAATGATCATTTGCGAGAGTTGCGGCGGCCGCGAGCTCAGCACATCCCGCGGATCGCACTGCTCACACGTGAATGCGACCAGCGCAATGTTCTGTGCCCCCAATGCCTGTACATCATCACAGTCCATTCATAGAATTCTGTTAGTAGACCACCACCATTAGAGACAGTTGTATCATCGTGACGTACGTATTTGAAGGCCTCTTCGAAATCGCGCTCGCCAAGGAGCCGCGTGACCTGGGTCTTGTGGGCCGCAAACTGCTGCTCTTCTGGGCTCAGCGTCTCCTCCACACTCAAGTGGCCGTTATTACTGCCCACGCCGCCTTGCAGCTGGTCCACTTTCCGCGAGAGACCGTCCACAAGCGTGACGAGCTGGTTCAGCTTGCTCGTGAGCTCGGCATTAGCGGCTTGGTCCCGCCCGGCGACTGCCGCCGACGCGGCACCTTTCAAAACGTGGTCGTGAATCTGCTCAAACATTTTTTGGGTCGCGGCCTGGAACGACGGAATGATAATATCGCGGAAACACTCCTTGAACGACTCGCGCACTGGCTGCCGCACATCCTCGACGACACGCTCCACCATTTCCGACACGCTGTTTTCCATTTGATCGGGCACTGTCGACTCCAACGAGGCATTAATCTTCGCCTCCATTTCAGGAACCAAGCGCTCGGTGATCGTGCGCTCGAAGCCGGCCAACACGGGCTTCATGAAGTTGTTCTCCATCGTGTGGAGAACGATGCGGCCCATGGCCGGGACGAGAATGGTCTGGATCTGCTTTTGGACCGTCTTTTCGACCTGCGCCGAGGCCTGCGCCGAGAGTTGTGCGCCCATCGCGACCATCATCTTCTGCATATTTTCACGGGCCCGCTCGTCGCGCTGCACTTGGCTGGCCTCCATTCGCCGCAAGAAGGCGAGCACGTGGTCCGAGCCAGCGACGCTCTCGTCGACCGACATCATTTCGCCAATCTGCGACGTGTCGTCACGGAACGCGCGCACCGACGATGACGGCGACGATCGCGCGTACGAGCGCACGCTGCCAGCAGCATCTTCGCCGGCCAGAAATGACGCGTCCAAGTCGTGCGTATTGATGTGCTGCGCTGCACCACCAAACATGGTAGTACGGCGAGGCGACAAGGGCGGCGAGAGTTGCGCGGCCGCTGGCTGCGTGCTCGTGTACTCGGCTTCGTCGTCGCCGTTTTGCTGCGATGTCTGAATGTCGAGTTCTGTTTCGGGCGAAGACGCCATGGCGCGCGGCGATTCGGCCGGCGCCTGGAACGAAACCGACTCGCTCTCGCCTTCCGTGGTCTGGGCACCAACCGATTGGCTAGCTTGCTGCTGCTGGTGGACGCTGTTCACATCGGTTGCTTCCTCTTCTTCCTCGTCATTTTCTTCCGACTCGCGCGGGTGATAGCATCGGTCTGAACCCACACTGTACCGCTGGATCGCGTGGGTCTGAACCGTGAAAAACTGCATGGAGAAACCCGCCGACTCGGCCGTCGCTTCGCGTGCCGATCCACGGTTCACGATCGCTGCCGATAAGACCGGATTCATCACATTGAACTCCGTAATGTTGTCGAATCGACGCAGCTGCCCATGGCTGGCCCGCGGTGCGAGGTGAAGCACAAACAGGAGCGGACGCGTACGGTCCGTGACGAAGAGAAACTCGTCGCTGGCATCAAATACCACGTCAAAGGCCGCGGCCGATGCGTCGTCGTCATCACTGGTAATCTTGACGGTCTGGATACACGTCGGCTGCACGCCCTCGCGTAAGGGGGCCTTCCAGAGCGAGATCTTGCTGTTGTTGTCGCCGCCAATCAAGAGACCAGGTGACGCATCCTCGGTACCGGCACCAAAGAACCGGACCGACCAGACTTCGCCGCCGTCAAACGGCTCAAAGCGGTGAAGCAGCTCGGCGGCGCTACCGACGGCACAGTTTTCGATGCGGTACATGTGGACGAACCCATCCATGCCGCCCGTGAGCAAGTACCGTCCGCACGGCGAAAAGACCACGTCGTTGATCTGGCTTGACGTCTGGCTGCAACGCACGCTCACGGGGGCCATCTCGGTCGGGGCGTCCGCCGATCCGTGGTCATCCGAGACGGCATTCAAGTCGGTGACAAACACGGTGCTCTCGCTCACGATCGCAATCTTGCTCGTGTCAAATGGATGCCACACGACGCGCTGTGCCGGTGACGTGAGATGAAGCACCTTCAAGATGTCGTGGCTCATGGGCTCGGACGAAATGCGTTGCACGACAATCTTGCCGTCCGAACCAGCCGATAGCAGCAAGTCCGAGCGCGCACCAAAGCACGCAATGTCGCTGATACCGTGGTTCTCGTGGACTCGCAAGAGCAAGCGGTCGCCCGAGTTTTGGCTCAGCACGCGGATCAGTCCGTTGCGGATCGGGTACGAAATGAAGAGCTCATTCACGGCGAGCATGCAGCCCCACTGCGAGCGGCGCTGCGACGCGTAGATCGTGACTGGTGTCACTTCGAGCTGACCCGTGTTGCTTTGGCCTTCGCCGACGTGGTACTCGACGTAGTCTCCACCAATAGCCAGTCCCGGGGCCGGACCCTGGAAGGGCGTGGTGGGCACGGACGACGAGCCGTGGCTCGACGACCGCGCCTGCGTCGTCGTCGATGCAATCACAGCGGGTGCCGACAGCGGCGGCACGGGGAGCTGCATGGTCTGCGGCAACGGCGGCGACGGTATCGGGCGCGACTGGAACGCCGACGGCGGAATGGGCGTCATGAGATGGATCGCAGGCGGTGCCGAGGCCGGTGGGCCGCCCATGCCCATCCGATGCGGCATCGGTGGCGGTGGTGGCGGCGGCGGTGCGCCCTGGCTGTTGGCCTGGCCAGTGCTCAAAAAGTTGCGCAGGAAAAGCTGCGCGTCGTGCTGTTGCTGGTACATGAGCTGCTGGAGTGGATTGGGCGGCTGCGTGACCTCCGGGGACACGTGGTCCGACGGCGCGTACCGTGCACCTACACACATTGCGGCAAAATACGATTACTCCCCATGACGCAGACACCCCACCATGTGCAGTGTAGTCTCTTTATTACCTGGATGCATCATGCCGGCGGGCGCCGAGAGGGGCGCTGACGGAGGCAGCACGACCGGCGGCATGCCGACCGGCGGCGGTGGCGGCGTCGGCGCGCCGCTGATGCTGGCGCTCCCATTGTACTGGGGCTGGCCCAGCGCGTACTCGTTCTCGCGTCGCGCACTCATGGTACTATCTCCCGTGGGGGCTTCCGCGATGTGGATGATGACAACTGTCATCAAGAGGGGGAGGCACAAGAGGAGAGAGTCTACTATTGAGATGGATTACAGTATTTCTACCACATGTTGATTAGAGCCTACTATTGAGGTGTACTACAGTACTTGTGTCCATGTTGAAAAATTACAAGGTAATCTTTCGAGAAAGCCAGTATTTCGTGTGGATGGCCAGCTCAGGAGTGCAAAATTGCACAATTTGAACGGTCGGAAACCAAAACCTTGCGAAAATGGGGCGAGCGCGCGCGGCAAATGGGCCGGCGGCGAAAGATCGCGCGGATATTGCGGCCGAAGGAACGGCCTCTAGCGAGCCAGCGGGGGACGCTGCGCTGCCGCAGCAGCATGCGCTGGGCACGCAGGACGGTTACGCCGGTCGTGCGCGCGTGGGCGGCGTGTCGCCCGCCACGACGCCGCCCGTGGGCAGCGTGCACTTGCCGCCGCGGTTCCCGCCGTTTCGCGAGAACTACAACGACATGGGCGAGCTGCGGCGCGAGCTCAAGGTGCTGAGCGTGCAGATGAACCTGCCGTACTACATGCACCACAGCAGTCCGCAGCGGCTCGAGGCGCGGTGTCCGACGTGGAAGCACCGCAAGGACGTGCCGACGTCGTGCGAGTTTGTGGTCGCGGCGAACCGCCACACGAACGGCCGCGTCTACGTGACGCGCGCGGTCGTGGCACACTCGGCGACGTGTCCCAGCGTACAGCAGAGCGGCAACTACGTGTCGGCCGCGGCGCTCATGGAGACGGCCAAGCCCTTCATGGTCAAGATTGCCGACTCGGTCAAGCCGCGCGACATGGCCAACATCATGAAGGAGAAGTTTGGCGTCTCGACGTCCTACATGACGGCGTGGCGCGCGCTCACGGCCTTCAAGCAAGAGAAAAAGCACGAAGAAACGTCGTCGTTCGCCAAGATTGCCGGCTACCTCGACGCGTTCGTGCAGAGCAACGACGGATCCGTCGCGGCGTTCGAGCAGCTCCCAGACCAACCGGCGGGCAGCCACGTGTTCTCGCGCGCGTTCCTGTGCCCCAAGCCACTGCAGTCAGCGCTGCCGCTGTGCCGCTCGCAGTTGCTGCTCAGCGTGTTTCTCATCACCTCGCTGTATGGAGGCGTCGTCATGACTGCGACTGCCCAGGACTCCATGGGCGACAATGTGCCCATTGCCGTGGGCATTGCCCTCGGAGAGAGTGAAGAAAATTGGCGGTTCTTCCTGGAAAAGCTGCGCGAGGCCATCCCTGATCTCGACGGCTCCATCTCGACGCTCGTGCACAACCGCGGACCGATCCTGCAACTCGCGGCGGCGAGCGTGTTCCCCAAGTGCGCGCAGTCGGACGCCGTTGACACGTTCTTCTCTCCGCCGCAATTGATGCCAGCCACGGCAGCAGCGGCGGCTGCAGCAACGGCGGCAGCCTCGGTGGGAGCGGCCGCGCCGCCGCCGCCTCAACAGAACTCGCTCCAGTGGGTCGAGACGCTGTGCGGCAAGACGCCGCTCATGATCCTCGTCGGCTGGGTCTCGAAAGTCGCGAGCACGCTGTTCCAGCGGTTTGAAAAGTACGGCAGCATGTCGTCTGAGTACCCGGAAGAGTTCCACGCGTTGCTCACGCAGTACGAGGCCGAGGCGGGCGACTACGAGATTGTTCGGATCTCGGAGCACGGCTACGAAGTGATTGACACACACACGGGCCGCCAGCGCATCGTGGATTTCGCCAAGCAGAGCTGCACGTGCGGCGAGTACGAGCCCTCGCGGTTTCCGTGCATCCACGTGTTCTTGGCCGTGTCCTTTGCGGGCATGCTGCGTGCCGATGTGATCCCTGAGATTTTCCTCATGAAATCGCTCAAGGCATTGTATGCTGGTCGTGTCACGCCGATCGACGTGGACACTGTGGTCTCGGACGGCGTGACCGTGCCGCACCCACTTCCGAAAGCCCGCGGACGGCCCCGCAAGGTCCAGCCAATCCAGCAGTTCACGGACGTAAAGCACGACAAGCTGGCGTGCAGCATCTGCGGCGTCAAAGGCCACAACAAGCGCACGTGCAAGCGGCTCACACCCGGCAGCACGGGCGGTCTGCTGGGCGGAATCACCGGCGTCGACGGCGAAGACCAGGGCTTCTTGCAGTGTGCGTACCCACGGAATTGTTGGAGGGAGAGATCGGGTTCTGATGAATGTGTTTTTAATGATGCAGATGGAGAAGCGGTTTTCGCGGGTGACATGGTGGGCGTCCAGGGCGGCGAGGTCGCGGCCACGACAGCCGACGATGGGTCGCCCTCTAGCAAGCGTCGCAAGATCGGGAGAGCAGAAGCCGACGGCCTCACCGAGGCGTCCGTCGTGTAAGACAGCTGAGCTCGAAACAGAGCGAAACACGATGGTGATTCTACCCGACGCTGTGGTCACATGTACGAAAGAAAATGCTTTTACATTCGGGAATCGTTGTGTACGTTTGGGTTTTGTTTAGTTTTGCTTTTTTGAAGATGACTACGGCAATCTTCCGCCTCCAACCACTCGCCGCACGACCTCCTGCTTGATCAGGTCCATTTCCTTGGTCGCATTGCTCATCAAACCTGAGTTTTCCTGCGCGCGGCGCACGAGGTACGGCAGCACTTCCTTGATCGGACCGTACGGCACGTACTTGAAGACGCGGTAGGCGTGCGCGCCCAGCGTGTACGACACGTTGTCGCACATGCCCAGGAGCTGGCCAAAGTAGACGCCGCCGCGGCGGCGATCAATCGCGAGCTCGTCCATGAGCCGCACTGTCTTCTTGACCGAGTCTTCGTTGTGGGACGCGACCATGAAGCTCGCGATCGCATTGTTGCGCAGCAGCTTTTCGACTTGGGCATCGTAATTGGCGTGGGTCGCGTCAATGCCGTCGTGGATCGGGTCGCTGTACCCGCGGTCCTTGGCGCGTTTGCGTTCCTGGACCATGTAGGCGCCGCGCACGAGCTTGCAGGCAAATTGGAACTGCTCGCGGCGCGCGCGCTCGAGATCAATGTCGATGCGGTCGCCCGAGATCTTGAGGTAGCACTGGAACGTGTTGTAGATGACGTCCTTCTTGTCGCGGTTGTACTTGCGCTGGAGGTTGAGCACGAGGTGGTCAATGCCCGGCTGCATGTACGTCTGCTCGGCGTCGACCATGAGCTTGACGCCCATCTCGGCGGCCTCGCTCGCGAGCGACTCGAGCCGGTGGATCATGTTGCGTAGCTGTGTCTTCTCGCGGTCGTCGAGCGGCTGCTCGGCGATAAACTGCGTGAGCGGCCCCATGGTGAGGTCCATGGGGTCCAGGTAACTCACCCAGTCGACGTAGTCGATCACGCCGTCCTGGCTCACGTCCATGGCCTCAAAGAGCGACGCAATGTCGCCGTCGGCCATGTCGACACCGGCGTTGCGCAGCCCCGCCGAGAGCGCCGGGTAGTCGACGAGCTTTTTCAGGTACTGCGACTTGGCGCGCGAGAGGTTGGGTCCGTCCAGCGTCGTGAAGAGCAAGTGCGCCTGCACAATGATGGACGACATGCGCATGAGCAACTCCGGCTTGCCCAGCGCTGTGCACTTGATGGCCGCAAACGCCGGCTCGCCCGGAGCCTTGGTCGTGCCGGCGTCGATGATGGCCTGGCGCGCGATCGCGGCGTTGGCGTCACACGTCGACTCGTCTTCGTAATCGTACGTGCGCGCCGACACGAGGTTTTGCGAGACGCCGCTGAGATCGCGCGGGTGCTCGACGTCGGCCTCGGCCGCGTAGTCGAGAATGCCGCCGATGCCCGCGTGGTCGAGCTTCTCGAGCACGGGCTTGATCTCGTTGGCGTTTTCGCCGGCGCAAAAGTGGCCGAAAAACGACGCGCGCAGCAGCGCGTTCGTGGCCGTCTCGCCGGGAAACACGTACGCGGCCTTGAGCAGTCGGTCGCTGTGGCGCACGATCCACTGGAGCTGGCTCACGCCAAAGACCGCGTACGCGCGCAGCAGCTCGCCCGTGGTCTTGTGCTTGAAGATTTGCTGCGTCTCGCGGAACGACAGCGTCTTTTCACGCTGAGAGGGCTCGGCAGTCGAGTCGTGCTCAGCCGCCCTGACGCTCGACGACGGCGCTGCCATGGCGGCCGTGGCCGGCGCACGCGACTGCTGCGAGGCGTTGACGCTCAGCGCACGCAGCAGAAGAGGAGGACTCGCGGTCGAGCGCGGACGCCGCGTGGCGAGTGCGCTGCGAGCGACCGCTGCAGGCGTCTGCGCACGGCGAAGCATGGAGATTGATCGATGCGGAGAGTGCTGAGGGTCGGAGGGATGCGGCAAATGCGAGAGTGAGACTTGTTGGTGGCTCCTTCTGCGAGAGGAAGACCCAGCGGTTTCTGCCCTTTCGAGGAGCTGGAGCTAGAGCTACAGAGAGAGCGCACGTGAGAGAGAGACAAATCCAGTTGTGCAAACAGCGCCGTAAGCTCGCTCCGGTCGCCAGTTCTCCGAGTGACAAGCTGGTCGGTTCGTCTACGACCAGACGTCCGGGCGGCCTCGGCGAGATGGAAGGGTGCAGCTGAGAGCAGCGAGTTCTTCTTCCTTGCCTTCTCATCAGAGAGAGGAGACTTTGATTGCGCCCAATCAGGAGCGCAGAAACGAACAAATGACAAAAGGTGTTCGCAAATTATGGTTCTCCGTCGATTCAATTGGAGGGTCTAGTATGCACATGTTGGCATTTAGAGAGAGGTTACCAGCGAATCTGCCGACCGTCGGAGCCAACCAAACACGCCGAGCCACCATCCCGTTCTGAGCTTCAACTGTTGAAGCACAGCAGGGGAAGACGAATTGTTCTAGAGTGTACCCTCTTCACGTGCGTCAGCGTAACCGCATGGGTTACTATTCGTAGAAGCGGACACCCTGGGTCGCATGGGCGACTTTCTCCGCGACTAGCTCGACCTCGTCCGCGTCGCGGCCGTCGATCGTGAGGCGCGTGTTGTAGGACTCGTCGCGCTGGCCCGTCTTGTCGTCCGTGAGGTTCAAGTAGCTGCCGATGGCGACGTTCGGGTGCTGCGTCTGCACGGCCGTGAGCGCACTCGCGAGATCTCCTTCCATGCTTAACGTATGGACCTTTGCGATCAACCCGTCAGTCTCACATGACACAAAGGCAGAAGATGAACACGGGCAACGTACCATAGCTCGATGGATGGGGACGCCCTGGAAGTGGTCTTCGTTGTGCTCAAGCATCTCCTTGACCATGCGCGGGATGCCCGGCAGCACGTACACATTCTCCATCACAGCGATCGGCACCCACGAGGACGTTGGGAGGATTTTGCAGCCAGCGGGCAGCAGCGCCATGCGTCGGCGATCCTCGTTCACGGAGCTTGCCGGTCGCCCGCGCGCAACCATGTTTGCAATGAGACCGTCGAGCGTCGGCTGGTGGAGCTCCACGCCCTTGCCAAATGCGAGCGCCTGAACGAGGCCAGCGAGTGCAAACGGTTCAATACCGCACTCAGAGGTTCTCCGATGTCCAGCACAAACGCACCACGCCCTCGTATGTGATGTCGTCGTGGGTCGGGCCAATGCCTCCGGTCGTGATGACGTAGCCTGTCGGGCCCACGAGATCCGACAATTGCTTCACAGTCGATGCAATGACCTACAGACCAGCAAGGCATGAGTGAACTATCTCCTACAGCAGACACAAGAGGTTCACTCACATCGAGCTCGTCGGGGATGACCATGACGCGCACCAAATCGATGCCGCGTCGAAACATGAATTGGGCGAGGTAATGCGTGTTGGTGTCTTGTGTCTATAGCATACACACATACATGCGAGATGAGGCGAATGGGGCTGCAAGCAATCACAGGTTGGCGACGGAGACCATACCTTGCCCGAGAGCACTTCGTTGCCAATGACGCAGACCGCAGCACGCGGCCCAGCGATCGCGGTGCTGGAAGAGGAGGTGGAGAACGCAGTCGCCACGGCAGGCGCGTGCAGCGCCGCCGGCCTGCGAGCCAGACAGCGAGCGACGCGACGAGCGACTCGCATTGTCGGGCGTGGCAGGCAGGATGAACAATGATGCAACTTGCGGTTGGGGAGGTTGGGTCACAGGAACGCTCCTTTATGTAGTCCACGCTATTTGGAGATCCGTATTTGATGTACACCACATGAATTTCGTCCCTTCAACACCTTGATGTTTGCACCGAAGATCGCAATCTCCATTTCTCACTCTATTAGAGAGTAGACTGCGGTTCCACACGAAAGGCCTTGGTCACTTCGATGATCTTGGCGACCGCCTTCTCCACCTCTTCAGCGTTGCGGCCGTCCACCGTGAGGCGCGTGTTGAACGTCGGATCGCGCGTCCCGGTCTTGTCGCCAGTGAGGTTCACGTAGCTGCCGATCGCGACGCTTGGGTGGCTCTTCTGGATCTTCTTGAGCTCGCCAGCAAGCTCACTTTCCCACGTCAATGTGTGGAGCTATAAAAGAGGGAAAATCCTGTGAGCACCTGACGAGCCGCAATCAGGTTTGTTGGAAGTACGTACGATGACTCGGTGAATGGGGACGCCCTCGAAGTGTTCTTCGTTGAACTCGATCATTTCCTGGACCAGACGGGGGATACCGGGAAGAACGTACACGTTGTGCATGACGGCCAGAGGCACCCACGACGACGTCGCGAGCACTTTGCAGCCCGTCGGCAGCATGGCCATGCGTTTCGCGTCGTCATTGAGTATGGTCACCGGTCGGCCGGCTTTGATAAGCCCCTCCATCATAGCGTCGACCGTCGGCTGATGGAGCTCCACGCCTTTGTCCCCAAACGCTAGCGCCTAGAGAATAGACAACACGCGACCGATCGCATGAGAATACGACATACCGAGACGAGGAACGAATGCGTTCTCTTCGTACCACGCCCTCGTACGTAATGTCGTCATGGGTCGGACCGATGCCTCCGGTCGTAAACACATACCCAGTGGGCCCAACGAGGTCCGAGAGCTGCTTCACAGTCGAGGCAATGACCTGCAGACGTTCATTCACATCAAATCCGTTGTTCATCGCATTGGTTAGGCACAGCTTCACGACTAGTTCAATTTACAGCAAGCAGTACGTACATCGAGCTCGTCGGGAATCATCATGACACGGATCAAATCAATACCGCGCCGAAATAGGAATTTCGCAAGGAAATGCGTGTTGGTATCTTGCGTCTGCCACCAGACATGGTAATGCCACCACGTGAGTCGACGAGAGACCTCGTCAGGATTGCGATCGTCTCACCTTGCCCGAGAGCACTTCGTTGGCCACCACGCACACGGCCGCGCGTGGGCCTTCAACCACAGCGTCAGCAGAGGCGGGAGCAGCGCTCGTCGCCATGGCGTTCGGTCCTTTGCTTCGTATCGGTGGGTGAGTCGAATTCTGGAGGCTCCGGGCGGAGCTCGTCGACGCGACCATGCTTTTGTATCGCTTGAAGATTACGGGATCAGCTGAGCCGCCAATGTAATGTGGGACACACAAATCTGTCGTAACATACTGAGATAAGATGGTGTAAATGAGCTTTTCGCCAGTGAATGAATGATCATGGCGTCGGCATCTACGGCCATCGACGTCTCGAACCCTCGCCTGCTGCAGGAGGTGAGCGCCAGAGACGACGCACTGTTGTCGTACGGAGGGTGCTGACTGGACGTGTTCTGCTGTACTTATATCAGCGTATCGAAAGCATCCGCGAGCAGATCCTGGTGTGGCAGGACGAGATCGACAAGTACTCGGATGTCGCGGCCACGATCACGGAGCTGCCCAAGAAGCTGCAGCACCACGTCATGGTGAGCGCTTTGGTGTGTGCATGGGATTGATATGTGGTGATGTACTGACCCCACGTTGAGTTAAATAGGTGCCGATCGGCAAGCGCGCAATGATGCCGGGCAAGATCGTGCGGTCCAACGAGATCCTCGCCCACTTGGGCGACGAGTACTTTGCGTGGAAGACTGCGGGCGACGCTGTCCAAGTCATTGAGCGCAAGAAGAAAGGTGAGTGCGTATCTCTTCCTGCGGAACCGAGAGGTCAATGACTGACACCGTGGGATAAACAGCGCTGGCAAAGCAGCTCAAGGACGAGCATGACGCACTGTCCAGCCTCGAAGAGAAGAAGCAAGAAGTGGACAAGGTCTTCGACATCAAGAAGGTCAGTTCTATCTCTCCTATAAGAATCCCAGTCACAAACGCTGATTCGCTGGATGTAGCTCTATGAAGATGAGAATATCAAGGACATCCAGGAAAGCGAAGCAGACAGCGAGAGTTATACCCTCACGCAACCAACCGACGCGGGTTTGTACGATCCAAGCCATGGCTGAATGCGGCGAGGGCCTCTCAGGGTTAGCTCTTGTGTATCGTAGAGGTGGCCGAGTACTTTGAGATTGAAGAGGACGAGCGGCTGAAGAATGAAGCGGCCGAGTGGGAGTGGGACGATGTCATGAAGCGCATGGAAGAGCTCGAGCGTATGGAAGAACGTGGGGACGACCTGGAAGAAGAGACGAAGGAGAGTGCCACGCCGGCGCCACCGACTGTGGCAGAGCAAGTCGCCGACTGGAAAGCCAAGGGCAACGAAGCGTTTGGTAAGCGGCGATTCAAAGAGTCGGTCGAGTTTTACAGCAAGGCGATCGCACTGGACCCAGTGTCTCACGTAAGCCCAGCGGATGAGTGGGCCACGAGTGCCGGCTCCACCACACTGACGGGCTTGCTTCTTGGATGATAGATTTTGTACGGCAATCGGTCGGCGGCCTACTTTCGCCTCAAGAAGTATCAAGAAGCTCTCGTGGATGCAAACCGCGCCGTTGAATTTGATGCTGACTGGGTCAAGGTAGGAACAGTTCCTTCGATGTACTGTTCTCCTGTAGGTTGGGGCTTTCGCTGATTCCTTTTTTTTCTGTGGGATCGGCAGGGCCACTACCGCAAGGCGAGTGCGCTTGCCGCGCTGGAGCGGTTCGAGGACGCCGCCGCCGCGTTTGACGAGGCCTTCAAGCGGTGTCCCACGGACGCAAAGCTCCAGGAACAGGCAGAGGAGATGCGCACCAAGGCGCGGAAAGGCAAGCCGCAAAAGCACGTTTCGTTTGGGCTCGAAGAGAAAGCGGCGATTCCTCAGTCTGTGGCTGCACCGAGGAATGTTGCGCCTCCGGCTCCGCCTGCCGTCGCTGCAAACACAGTGGCAACCAAGGTGTTCACCGGCAGCATCATGGAGCGATCTAGCGTGGAGTCACCCATTGAGGTGCCGTCGCCTGCCACAACTGAAGCACCCGCTCGCCGCTCGCGGTTTGCCGGGAACGACCCAAAGGGAGACGTCGTCACGCTCGAGCCAGTTGGCGAAGCGGTACGTGGATACCACACAGGAGCATACTGTGTCCAACTCTAATCTGTCGCGCTTCTGATAACCTTAGCAACCCGTCAAGCGCGTCTCGCGGTTCCGCGCGCAACGCGCCGGCCAACAGTAACCATTGGTTACTGAAAGAAGAGACCTTCGAATGACTATCCAACACATGCCTCTGTTTCATTGTATCCCTCTGGCCGGTTCTCACCAATCTCCCGTGAACGCGGCTTCGCTCTCCTTAACATCACGCTGCTTTTGCTTGGCCACGGCTTCCAGTGGCTTGAGCAGTGTGTTCTCAAACAACGTGACGTACTCTTTCATCGACGTGCGCTCCATGTCTGTGAATCAAAACCCGTCAGGTGTTGGCCACAAGACCTCCCCATCAAATCACAATGAATGCACGTACCCGATCCTTCCTTGGTAGTGTTGTTGTTGAGTTCGTCTTGGAGCTGCCCGAGCGTCGGCACCGTGAAGGGGTCGAACTCCTCCACCGCGGCGGCGTTCACGGGAACACAGACGCGGCCCGTCTTGGGGTGGACCGCAAACGGACTCTTGAGCAAGTGGTTCCGTTGCTTCGAGACATTGGCATCCAGTCGCGGGTACAAGTACGACAGCACAATCTCCTGGATACACGTCCGCAGCTCATAGAGGTTGCGCTTGCGCTGGTCGCCGTTCGGCTGCGATAGCCGCTTGTTGTTGGGTGCCGCCTTCGCGATGATCTTGTCGACCCCCTGCACGAGCTCGGCCCACTTCTCACGTGGCGACAACCCACACGACGGCGACGCCCATTTCGACGCGAGGTGGGACCGCAGGTCGTCGTCCGGGACCATGTCGAGCACCTTGGTCCAGTGCTTTTCCTCACTCAGCACGCCCTGGCCGTCTTCACTCAGGATGATCTCGTCGAAAAGCGGTTCCAAGATGCGGTACGCGCGGTCCAGCGACGGGTGCATGGGCTCCTTGAGGTGCACCTTGCGCTTGGCGTTTTCGTTGCCCTCCACGACGCTCAGGTACTGCACGACGGCCGTGCGCGCCTCGTTCGTGAGCGACCGCGCGAGCTCGTCCGAGACCCAGCAATGGATCCCACGACGACCCGAGTAGACCCACATGATGTGGCGGAACCCAAAGTCGTCTCGCAGTGCCACGTCCATGACCTTGACGGCCGCGACCATGAAGCGCCAGCACTTGGCGCAGATCGACGCGCCGTCGCAGCACGTGCGGATGTCGTCGTAGTCGGTTAAATCGATATCAAAGACCAGCTCGCGCTGCTCGGGCACAAAGTCGTTGGCGTTCACCTTGTTCTTGTCGGCCGGCGAGATGGAAAAGACGGCGCCAATGTCGATCTTGAACGGCAGCGTCTTGGTCATGGCCGTGCGCATCTCAGCGGCATTGTGGAACGACTTGTAGCGAATGTACGTGTCGTTCTCGAGCGTGAACGACAATTCGCGGCGGAAGAAGAGCGACTCGCCTATCGACACAGCTGTGAGTACACTCAAAACGCATTGCAAAGCGGCGCGGGGCGTTCCGCACCTCCGTCGTAGCTCAGCCACTTGGCCATTTGGTCATACGGGAAAAGGCGGTCTGCAATGGGTCAGCATATCGATACTTAGACAGCCATACACATCACATGCCGGAGGGGACACACGCCTACCATAGTAGAGCTGCAGCAAATCGGTCGAGAACTCCTCCGCCATGGTGCTGGCCGCCTTCGTCTCTGCTTCCAGGGGGTAAGCGCGCGCAAAAATGGTCGTTCCCGCCAAGATGATAAGTTCGCACTGTCATATGCGCACCTAGTGAAATTCCCCTCTAAAACCGATACGGTTTTTGTAGGAACTTCCTTAAGTGCGCACTCTCCTGGATGGTTGGGAACCATTCCTTTTCTCTCCAACCAATTGAGTGGGAGCTCTATGGAGTCTCGCGAAAAGCTCACTCCGAAATCTGTTCCCGTCAGGTCTAAGTCGAATTAAGCATGGGTACGTGACGCTGCTTGCCTCCCCCCGCCGCCCGTGCGTCGCAGCAGACCATGCTTCCAACTCGCCCACCAACGGAGATGCCGCACTACGTGCGAAGGGATCCGTCCCAGAGCCACCTCTGAGTGCTCTGCCGCTTGAATATGTATGGCGAATGCGAGAGCGTTTGCCGTACACGCGGATGCTCACGACAAACCGCGCAGCTCTCTTTCTTGGAGGCTGTGCGGGTGAGCACGGACCTGGACGCCCGGCCTGTATTCACTGCTGTATCCCCGTTGTGCAGCATTGGAATACATGGTTATCTCGCGATTGCACCCGTTGCCCCCTCCCCCGTTCGTCGGGGTTTGGATGATGATAGGAGACTGATGTAGTTTCTCCTAGGTATCTCTCGTGACTCGCGCCACAAGCGCCGTGAAACCGGTGGCAAGCGTAAGATGTTCCGCAAGAAGCGCAAGTTCGAGCTTGGCCGTCAGCCCGCCAACACCAAGCTCGGCCACAAGCGTGTGCACACGGTCCGTGTCCGTGGCGGCCACACCAAGTTCCGTGCGCTCCGCCTCGACACCGGTAACTTCTCGTGGGGCTCGGAGGTCGTCGCCCGCAAGACGCGTGTGCTTGACGTTGTGTACAACGCCTCGAACAACGAACTTGTGCGTACCAAGACGCTCGTGAAGGGCTGCATCGTGCTCATCGATGCCACGCCGTTCCGTCAGTGGTACGAGACCCACTACGGTGTCAAGGTCGGTCAGAAGAAGGCGCAGCCCGCCGCCGAGACCACCGACGACGCCAAGAAGTCGGACCACGTGAAGCGCAAGATGGCCGCCCGCCAGCGCACGCGCGTGCTCGACACGAAGCTCGACGAGCAGTTCTCGTCGGGCCGTCTCCTCGCCTGCATTGCCTCGCGCCCCGGCCAGTCGGGCCGCGCCGACGGCTACGTGCTTGAGGGCAAGGAGCTCGAGTTCTACCAGCGTAAGCTCGCCACCAAGAAGTCGAAGAAGTAAACCACGCGTTCTTATTTGGGACCATGGCAACTTTGTCGACCTCACGCTTAATCACATCTGAACAACGGAGCACTTTTCAATGCCACACTGCTGGGGGGCTTTTGCCTCCTTCTTTCTGGAGTTGGATCTTCTAACGTCAACTCACCACCGCCATGAGGAATGATTCATGTGAGGAGCCCATGAGCTTGTGGGTCTCATGACGACCATGTCCACGCGGCCATGGCAAGTTTGCGCAAGTGGAGAGAATAGTGCCCCTCTCTGCTGCACTATTCTTTCTCGATACTGATTGGCTAAAATAATCGATCATATTTATACCCCACGGGTCCACTAATCGTGTTCTTGTGGCTGCTTGGATTGAAGCGGTTTGATTGGCTGATTTCTGCCAAGCGGCACAATAGAAAAGTGCGCATGGGCGCAATCACGTCCCTCGTCACTTTGCCATTTGACCGGGCTCGACACAAGACCCTTCCGCCTCCGCTCTCTTCCATCGCCGATCTCTCTCCACCATGAGCACCTTTGGCCGTCTCTTCCGCGTGACCACGTACGTACTGACAATGGGCTTCTCCTCATGTCGGTTGCATTGCAAGCCGATAAGAACTCGAAGAGATACGCTCGTGCTGACCTCGTCATGTGATCCATTGGCAGCTTTGGCGAATCGCACTGCAAGGGCGTCGGCTGTATCGTCGACGGCGTGCCGCCCTCGATGGCGCTGACCGAGGCCGACATCCAGACGCAGCTCACGCGGCGCCGCCCCGGACAGAGCAAGCTCACGACGCCGCGCGACGAGAAAGATCTCGTGACCATCATGAGCGGCACGGAGCGCGGCTTCACGCTGGGCACGCCCGTGGCGCTTTTCGTGGCCAACGAAAACGTGCGTCCGCAGGACTACAAGGAAATGGGCACGGTGCCGCGCCCCGGGCACGCCGACTACACGTACCAGATGAAGTACGGCACGCGCGCGGCCAGCGGCGGCGGTCGCTCGAGCGCCCGTGAGACCATTGGGCGCGTGGCCGCCGGCGCGATCGCCGAAAAGTTTCTCCTCCAAAAGTACAAGACGACGATTGTCGCGTGGGTGAGCTCGATCGGCACGGTCGACATGCCGCGCGAGCAGCTCAGTGACCCCAAGACGAGTACTTTCTACACGCGCGACGATGTCGATGCGATTGGCACGCTGCGCATCCTGCGCGATCCGTCCAAGTGGACGCGCATTGCCGCGATCGAAGACGACTTTGCCAAGAAGCAGAGCGACGCCGACGCGGCCTACGAGCTGCTCTTTGTGGCGGCCACGGACGATGTCACGACGCCGGCGTACATGGACTCGCACAAGACTGTGTACAACCGCCGCGGTGATGTCGTCGCGACACCCGACGATCTCGATGCCTGGCTCACGGACGATCTCGTGCCCGTGCGGTGCCCGCACCCGCCGTCGGCGTGTGCCATGTCGACCCAAGTGCGCCACCTCAAGCACGAACAGGACTCGACGGGCGGCGTGATTACGTGTCTGATCCGCAATGCGCCGGTCGGCCTGGGCGAGCCGTGCTTTGACAAGCTGCAGGCCGTGCTGGCCCACGCCATGCTGTCGATTCCGGCGACCAAGGGATTCGAAATTGGCTCGGGCTTTAGCGGCACGAGCAAGCGCGGCTCGGACCACAACGATCCGTTCTGCTCGTCGGACCGCGACGGCCACTTGGGCGTGACCAAGAACGACGCTGGCGGCGTGCTCGGTGGCATCTCCAGCGGCGCCGACATCTACTTCCGCGTCGCCGTCAAGCCCGTGTCGACGATTGGGCGTGCGCAGCCCACGGTCGATTACGACGGCAAGGAGACCGTGCTGGAGGCCAAGGGCCGCCACGATCCGTGTGTGCTGCCGCGCGCCGTGCCGCTCGTTGAGGCCATGGCGGCGCTGGCGTTGGCGGATGCGGCGATGATCCAGCTCTCGCGAGAAGGCACGATGGACGAGCCAGCCGCCAAGAAGGCGCGGATCCTGTAGAGGCCTTGATAGGCGGCGTTGGTTCTCAGGCTTAATGTGATACAGAATATACAGATCCCCCGAAAGATAATTCAAAAATGAACGATGCATTGTTACCACTTGAGAATTTTCTTCTATCTCGTTGTCGGCTTGAGGGGAAAGAAGTCTATGAGTCCTGTTTGTGCCTTGGCGTGCGAGCACGCATGCGATCTGCAATCGTTAGATGAGCGACGACTGGTCGCTCAGCACCCACACAATGTCCGACGCCTTGGTGTCGACGAGTTCATTGTTGGTGCCCTTCACAAATACAATACCTGATTGCTGAATGAACGTGTCGCCTGCTTTGCCTTCGAGGTTTAGTTCCTGTCGCACAAAATCAATTGGGATATCCGGCTTGTACCTAGCCCATACACCAGTCACCACATTAGCAATCGAACGTGAACAGCAGCGGAGTATATAAAGAGAACGTACGCTTTGCAGATCGCTCGAAGCGCGCGCAGTCGGATGGTGGGCACCAACGGGTCCATCAGATACCCAGCCATTTTTGGCGCTTGCGCAAGCAGCTTGAAAAAGCGGTGGAAATCATTCGCGGCCACGGCCTGTCGAACGGCCAATGCGTGGCGAACCGATTCATGTTCGCGCAAAGCTGGCGTGATGCTCGAGAGCACGCTGTACATGCCGAGTTGTCCAGCGTTCGAGTCGGCCTTCTTTGCTTGGAGGGAGACATAGATGCAGTAGAGTATTCGGTAAGACAAGAACTCGATCGCCTGGCCCGGAATCGACTTCTCATAGAGCTCGTGGAGTTGCGTCTGGCATTGATTGAATTCATTGATATCTCCTGACTCGAGCGCCACGCGCGCGTGGGTCTCGTAGACCAGCACGGTGAACGCGTTCTTGAT
The DNA here is from genome assembly GCA_023337755.1 of Pythium aristosporum. Classification (NCBI taxonomy): domain Eukaryota; phylum Oomycota; class Peronosporomycetes; order Pythiales; family Pythiaceae; genus Pythium; species Pythium aristosporum. Next base: position 23,382 of record JAADXL010000287.1, read on the forward strand.
GCGCTGCACGGTACAGTCCTGGCGGATCGACTTGAGCTGGCTACAGGCATAAATATAATCACACTCGCTCTTCCTCCACTTGTCCTTGACCATTTCCAGAGCCTTTTTGAGAATGGGCTCTGGCCGCACGGTCGACTCATGAGGAGGGGACGTGAGTCGGAGGTATTCCTTCTCAATCGTCTGGCAGGTCCCTTTGATGGTCATGGCCTCCAAGTCCAACTCGCCGTCGAGATTGAGCACACGGAGCTTTTTCAGGTCGACGATCGGCGTCACGTACTTCGCGTTCTCATACTGATCGTTAGCAAACCGTTCCTTGCGTTGATGCTTCTTGTTCATGTCCTCGATCTTTTCTCTATAGATACATACAAAGAAGAGAGTCAGCGATCTCATCTGAACGGGCACGTCATCACAATAATATCTCGCCACGTACGCTTTCCGTTTTTGGCCCTTGGTGGTCGGGGCCTGATTAAATGCCATGAATGCTGGGGCGGCGCCACCACGCGGAGGAGGCGCGTGCATCTGATGGGGCGGACGGAACGCCGAAGCATGCAGCATTGGTGGTGGCGGCATCGGTCCACGCGGCCGTGGGGGTGCATGGGGGTTCTGTACAATGGATTTCGCAGCGATGGTGTCCCCCACGAGCGTCGGCAGTGGCTCGGCGTGCCAGTTCTTGGTCCACAGTGTGCTGGTCATAATTGCATTTGTGATGAGCGTTTTGAGAGCGTTCTGTGTGAGCGACTGGTCCGCGGCGCCCTTGCACCGCGCGAACGCGCGCTTCACGTAGTCGTGGAGAGCGTCGGGCCATTTCGTGCTATTCACTGTCGCTGTACTGTCTCCACTTCCGGACGTGGCAGGGGCTGGCGCAGGGCTCGGTCGAGACGCGGCAGCGGCGGGCGGTCCCCTACCGTTATTGTTGTACATTACGGGAGGCGCTGCAGCAACGACCGTGGCCGGTGAGTGCCCGCCATTCCCCCATGCCCATGGGTTCGCTTTATTGGGTCCTGCTGGACGAGGCGCCGGACCACGAGGCCCTGGCGGCCCCGGCGGTCCGCGCGGCGCCCACTGTGGTCCACGCGGCGGCTGTTGATGCTGCATCCGCATACCGTATCCTGCGGGCCCCGGCGGCGGTGGCGGCGGACGCGCGAACGTCGGCGGTCCTCGCGGCGGTTGCGGCGTGCCGTAGAACTGCGCGTACCCGGCAAACTGGGCCGCGTTCGACGCGTTTCCGTACGGCGGATTCGAATTCGCCATTTGCTGCTCGTGGATCGGATCTCTCTGCTCGCTGCGGACGATCAATGTCGCTTCCTCTTCCTCCTTCTCGCGTTCTGTTTCTCGGGTGCTTGTTGTCGAGTGGAAATTTTCTCCTGCCGTCCAGTATGGACTCTCTAAAATGAGGCTCCCACCCTCTCTTTAGTAGCCAATTAGTATACGGACATGCCGCCAAATTGAATTATAGCCAATAGAAGTTTCGGAATCACTATTATAGCCAATCATCTGCGATCTCGGGCTGACCTGGTCGCGTCACGAATTCCAAAGTGCGGGTGATCTTGGACCACAAAAGGACCGAAGCACTCTTGCACCACCAGCAGACCACCATGCTCAGCGCACTTTCTCGCCGTGCCCTCACGGCCGCTCGCCAGGGCGCTGTGCGCCATGTCGTCGCGCGACAGACGGCGGGCGCGTCTGCGCTCCGCGTCACGGCGGTCGCGTCGCTGCAGGCGGTCGAAAACGCGCGCCGCGGCCTCTCGACCAAGAGCGACGACAGCGAGTCGCACTCGGACTTTGCGCCCAAGTACCACGCGGCCGTGTCGTCCGAGAAGGACGAGATCCTCAAGATGATTGACAGCCACGTCAAGACGTACCCGGTCATGCTCTACATGAAGGGCACGCCGTCGGCGCCGCAGTGCGGCTTCTCCATGCAGGTCGTGCGCATCCTCCACGCGCAGGGCGTGAGCTTCGACAGCGTCAACGTGCTGGACCACCCCGAGATCCGCGAGGGCGTCAAGGAATACTCGTACGTATTGGGGACTTCCGTGCGGGGATGAGGACGAAGGGGGTACTGACATTGTGTATCATATTCTGGATCACCAGGCAATGGCCGACGATCCCGCAGCTGTACGTCAAGGGCGAGTTTATCGGCGGCTGCGATATCATCACGGACATGCACAAGTCGGGCGAGCTGACGGAGCTGCTCACCGAGTTCAAGAAGGAATAAGAGCTGCGGCCGTGCCGTTCCGTCCATGCCAGCCACACTCTGTGGGGAACAATACACACAAATACACACACAGCGATGAGGCCGATCCACCCGCTTGCATGCAGGCGTGGAGCTCGACTTCAGCTACTAGTCTCAGTCGAAAATAAACAAAAGCAGCAACATGAGATCTCCATTGAACTTGATGTCACTATTTCGGAGGTCAGTATTTCTCTGTTATGGTGAATGTCGCCGCTGACGACGCGATGGATCCGCTGGACGCGTACATGGCGTCGCTGAGCCACGAGGGCGGGGGCTCCTCAGCAGCACCAACATCTGTATCCACAACCACGACCGCTGCGACACGGTCGGCTGCACGGTCGTATCGTGGACGGCAGTCCGCTGCGAAGGGCGCGGCGTCCGTGGTGGACCCGGTCGTACGGAATCGACGGTTCACGCGGCTCCAGCAGCTCATGCAGCATCACGATGCAGCGACCACTGATCAGGAGCCTTCCTATTTTTCCGGCGAGCTCATGCAGCAGCGCAGCCCGGCGTTGTTCCACTTGCATCTCGGTCAGTACTTGAACGTGGCGTCGCGGCAGCAGCGAGCGGCATTTGGTGCCGACGGCGTGTCGCTCTCGGCGTTTCTCATGGCCACGTGCGACCGCCAAGTGATGGAGGCGCGGCGCGTGGCCGAGCAGCGCACGTGGGGCGCGTACCTCTCGGTTGATGACCGTCAAGAAAGCGAGCAAGAAGAAGAGGAGGAAGAAGAAGAGGAGGAGGAAGAAGAGGAGACCAAGTCACCCGAAGTGAGCCTGGACGAGCGCCGCGCGCTGCTGGTCGAGCTCATGAGTCAGAGGTTCCTGGACGGACTGGACAGCGAGTTTGTTGACTATGCAGCGATCGACACTGACGAGACGCTGGACGATATGGACCAGATGCAGCGGGACGCCGAAGATCGATACTTTGCCGACGACGACTGATCCGTGAAGAGTCGTTTTCCATAGTAATACGATACCGCCAATAGACAGTGCCGTCCCTCTCGATCCCCTTCAAATCCCATGTCCACACAGACCACGCTCGCTCGGCTCGCCTCGGCGCCAGCGATCGTTGCTGCTGCTGCAATTGTCGTGGACGCAGGGCTCGCGACGAAATACCTCTTGGCATGTGAGCAGGGAGACATCGATGGCTGCCACGCAGCGCTGGTCCAGCTCCAGCAGCGGTACCCACACAGCGTTGCTGACAAATTCAAGCCCAGCGAGAGGCAGGCCCACCAGCCACTGCACGATCTCATTGGCCATGGCTTCACGATAGCGGCGACACGCGGCCACGTCGCGACCGTCGAGTTCCTCCTCTCGAGCCAATTTGCCTCGGTGGTGCGAGACGCCATCTGCGGCGACGCCCAGCGGTTCCCTCCCTTTCCTGCTCTTCATGACCACGAGCTGGTTAACTGCGTCGACTCGATTCGCGTCGTATGCTTTGCAGCGCTCGCCTGCATTGACCAGCTCGCGATGCCGGCATTCCAGTTGCTTGTCGAGACTCAAACCCTATGGGACCATGAGGCCTCGCTCTGCCTCGCACTCGCGATGCGCCGTGCTGTGGTCGCTGCATCCCACAACCAGCAGACGCCCACGACTATATCGCCAGCCGCATTCCACGCCGTGATCGTGCTGCTCGTGCAGCACCACACGTTTCTCGTCGACGAGCTCCGCGACTTTCACCACAGGTTCCAGAGATGTGAGACCGTGGACATGGACCGCGTGAGGGCGTTGCAGGCGAGTCTACTCTACGAGATCGTACTGAGCGGATACTAAGTACAACAATGTGAGACCAACACCATGGGGATACACGTCATTTCGGATTGAATATCTTTGTCACACTGATCGGTGGGGGAGAGAAAACCGTCTTCCCCGAGATAAGGGTCAACTACTTTGCTTGGTTCACGGCTTCCGCTTGTGGGCCGCGCCCAATGCGGCGGCGGCACTAAACACGACGAGCACGACGCTCATGTTGTCACGGGAGCCGCGCGAGAGACAGTCGTCCACGAGCAACTCGCAAATCTCCTGTGGCGACTTGCTGGCCTTGAGCTTGGCGCGGATAAACTTGCGCAGCTGGTCGTTGCTCATGACGTCGTAAATGCCGTCGCAGCAGAGCACGAGAAACTCGTCGGCGGCGTCGCGCCGCTGGATGCGCACGCACGGCTCGGCCGTGACGAGCTGCTGGTGGGGCTTGAGCGCGGCGTTGCGCTTGAACCAAAAGTCGCCAAAGCTGCGGGACACGGCGACACCACCACACACGCGACCACGAAACACAGTGCCGCCGGCCGCAATGATACGGTGCTTTTCAAACTCGACATCGGGCTTGTGGTCCACCGAGAGCTGGAGCACGTCCTGCGACCGCGCGTTGCTGAGAATGCACCGCGAGTCGCCGACGTTGGCGCAGATAATGTCGGTCGCCGTGACGATCGCGAGCAGCCCCGTGGAGCCGACTTCGTCCGAGCTTGACGAGAACTCGGGGTCGCGCTTGAGCGCCTCGTCAGCCTCGGTGAAGGCCTTGCACAGCGCGACGGCCAGCGACTCGGGTGACTATCGAAACCAAGCAAGACGTGAGACGGAAGAACGGAGATGGGGACAGCGTCTGGACGGGTAGTGGCTACCTTGGGGTCGTTCTTGTAGTCGTCGGTGGACGTGATGTGTGGGACGATGCTCTTTGCACTACAATTGGAGAGGATTAGCCTTTTTGGACCTTTAGCGAGCAGCTCCATAAGTCTCAAAGACGTACATGGCCTGCGAGACACTCAAGCCGCCGTGGCCGTCAAAGACGCCGACGCAGAACGTATCGGGCACGCGCGGGTCCATTGGAATGTGCACAATGTCGGTGTCCTGCAATTGTTATCCATAAAAAAATCGGTCAGTATACGGGATCTCTCCATTGCTTCTCGATCCCCATGCCACTAACCTCCATGGTGTCTCGCCATCCCTGCATGGCGCACTTGCCAATGGCGACGCCCGCGCCAGTGTACGTGGCCGTTTCCTTCTCGGTAATCGGATCGGCGAGGAAGCGCGACATCGTGGTGGTCTATTGGGGGAGGGAACAGGGAGTTCTCGCGGGATGCGTCCTAGACGGCGAAATTTCAACTGCTCAACACGGTCAGCGTACTTCAATCAGCTTCCGGTGATCAGGCCAGCGGCTCTGTGCTGTCCGGAAGGCCGAGTCGTCACGCACCAGCGGCCGCTCTGGGTCTGGGTTCGGTCAATGGCGAATATTGGGAGCTCCTGGGAAGACGATGGAGAGTTACGGCGGACCCGACTGACTTTTTTCTTGACCGAAATGCGAACCTAACGAACCGAAGAAATATCAGAACGCCCGTTAGGTTCAGATAAATATCTCACAAGAGAGGGGGAGAATGTAATACTGGAGGTAAATGGTTTTTTTCCACCAAAGGTAAATTTGGTGAAATTTTTAGAGAGACGGGGGCTGTCCCGGCTATGTGGAAGTGGACAACTCTCTCTGATGAATCAAGTCTCACAAACCCTTCAATGTGTGGATGGCGGAGGAAACGTCCCGGATGGCACATACTGTGTGACATTGTGCTGGACAATGAGCAGCTCGTACTGATAGACGAGGATGTTGGATGCCTCAGGGATGGCGTCGTGCTGTCCAACGCCAAACGCCGTTGCCTTCTCGAAGCTGGCGTCCGGGTCAGCTCTGCAGCTTCTTTTATCCTTTGTGATGTGCCATTTTCAAGCACTTCCACTGCATCAAAGGGGGAATCAAACGGGGAACGGGAGCGCTCCGAGTGTTGCGATTATCCTGTCGCAGTTAATAGTTCCTACGAAAGCCCTACTACACATACGATGCCTGTGAGTGTCCTACGAGAGCAGAATCGTGTACACCATCGTGATCGCTGCAACAGTGATCGAGCTCACTGGGACGAGTGGCGAGGCGCGACTCGTTGGTGCAGGCGTCGGGACTCCGTCGCTGCTGTCTTTCGTCGTCGTCGGAGTCGGTGATGGCGAAGATGACGTGGCGGACGATCCCACATCGACATCTTCTTGGTGTGTCGAGTTATTCCCACGGCCGCTTCCGGGAGCCTCTCCTTCTTCCTGCTGACCGTTAGCGTTGCTGTCCCCACCGGATTCCTGCTGATTCCAGAGACTCAAGTACAGTTTGCGGATTTCAGCGTACGCGGTGCCTTGAAACCCGACCTGTAACGCGTCGGCTTGGGCAAAGAACTCATCGGACTTCGCTTGCAGTTCTGGACCGGTTGCCGTGGCCACATTCTCTTTCATGTAGGCCTCCAGCGTCGCCAGCAAGTCTCCCACCGCAGCGTTCCCGAGCTGTGATTGCGCGGTCGATGCGCCGTAGTCCAGGATGTTCCACGAGGCCGCGTGGGCGTTGAGCTGGAACTTGAAAAAGTCGACTTCAGCTGCACCAATGACGGCGTTGGCCGTAGAATAGAAATCGGGCATAGTAGCATTGATGCTTCCAAGAAACGCATCGATGCGCTGGTTGTGACCCGCGACCGTGAGCGTGTGGGCAGCGACGTCGGCACTGTACTCCGTCAGGAAACCTTCGAAGGCATTGCTCAGGTCGACGTTGTTGGTCTGGGCAACCGCACTGGCTAGCGCCTCGACTTGCACTTCCGAGGTGACGGTGAGCGCGTCGTACTGCAACTGCTCGGGGAATGACGGAAGCTCTTCAGCTTGAATGAAACCCACCGTCACGCTAGCCACCACGACCAAGAGGTATCGGATGTACGGGAGCACCATGGCGTTGATAGCACAGGTAGGAGAGAGGCAACGGCGGAAGAAGACCTGATCAGCTGTGTGCGCAGGGCCGTGGACTTTGGCGAATGATGAAGAGAGTCAAGCGATCCCAAGTCGGACCTATTTCGAACGAGTAGAAGCCACAGTAGAAAGCACAGCCGTGGTACTGGGTCGCAGAGATAGTGTTGGCGCGAGCGCAAGAAGTACTGACCACAAGGATTGTGAAAATGACCAACACGACGCTATGTTTGGAGTATGATGTTCCATCATCCCATGCGTTGATAGGCATCGGGCAGGCTACCGGTATCTCGACATGGGAAGCTGCCGTTCACAAAGAAAGCAAGGGGAATCGCCGCGCTCCATCCCACACATTCTGAGACAGGGTTTAGAGTCTTGTGGATCGTGAAGGAACGATCTTGGAACCATGGTTGTTGTGGAGCTCGGAATTTCGATCTTTATCGCCGCACATATGACAACAGGGATTTGCAGAGTCGAACCAATTGTTGCGTGGGACGCAAAGAAGTGGTGTTGCAGTTGGCTGATCTCTAATATCACACGATCGCGTGTGGGGATCTCTAGCTCTGCGGTTCTGTCCGAGCGTGCTCGCCACAGCCTCTCTTCGTCGTTGCCATGAAGGGTTGTAGTCGCCCCATTATTCGTTGTCGGAGCGACCACTGAGTCGCGCGGCAGTTCGTCTCATAAAGAGCCAATGGCAATGCAACCCACGCCGGGGTGGTGACGACGAGAATGCTCAGCACCGCAAAGCGAAAATGGAGTTGTTCATGGTGGTAGAAGCGGCGGTTGCTCGTGCGAGGCAGGTGGTGAACTTTAGAACTGGCTGATATTCAACGCCTATTTTTTTCTGACCATGGACATCACTGGGCATTTCTTCCTCCGCTCGCATCGTTCTTCTCTGTGCAAAAAATTATGGGGACAAGAGTGCTTTGCCATCCGCCCATCACGCGAGATATATCCCACAAGAATGCCATGCGTTCCACAAAGGAAACCAGTTCAGCATCGACTTTTTGTGGAATATGGCAGGTGATACACAGCACCCTCCTTCACAATATATACTGTTGGGATTGTCAGTGCCCGACACTATTTTATAGCTGGATGATCCTGAAAAGAATCGATTCACACCGACAAGAGTCTCCCGCGCTCCACTTTGACCACACAGAACATAGTAGTTCACCGCCCGACTACACGAGCCGAACACGCGGGCCTCGCGCAACATGTCGGCTCAGACTTCGCCCAAAGGCAAGCTCACCATTTTGCAATACTCCACATCCAGTAGACGCTCCCAGAGGCTGCAGAGCTCTGAAAGAGCAGATCGATGTTTCTTCATCATCATCATCATTCTTTTTCTACTATTCTTTTTCTACCATTCTGAACAGTAATCCAAAAGTAACGTTATTAGAAAACTACCAAGGTAGTTTACTTGCTCCGCTGAAAAATTACGTCCTTGGGTTACGGAACTCTCCGTAACCAACCATCCGCGTAAACAGTCTGATCCAGATTCAACGCCCGACCAAAGAAATGGAACCCGCCACCGCGCTCGCGACCGCCGACGCAGCGGCGGAGAACAGCGGAGCGAGCGGAGAACACGTTCGTGACGGAGGAGAACATTCTAGCGGAGGAGATCCGATTGCTGCCAGTGCGAGCGACACTGATGACGGCGCCCCCCATGGCGCCGCCCCGCCGGCCTCGTCGTCCCACGCCCACGCGCGCCGCCCCGTGGCGTTCCAGTCGGCGCACGCGCTCCGGTTCGGTCTCGAGGTCGTCGCGCGCGACGCGTCGGCGTCTCCTCCGTGCGTCACGGCCGTGCTCTGTCTCTTCTGCAAGCACTTTGGCCGCGAACCCAAGGCCGGCGCGAAGCGGCGCGCGACGACCAATTTCAAGTACTTCAAGGGCGTCTTCCGCACGGACCAGTACCTGCAGCACCACCGGCTGCAGCACCCGGCCAAGTGGGCCGAGTACGACGCGGCGTCGCTGCGCGAGAAGCAGTCGTTCTTCCCTCGCTACCTCATGACGGACAATGGCGGCGACGACAACCCCGCGGAGGCCACCACGACCACGAGCAAGCCCCGCACGCCAAAGAAGCAGCGCCGCAGTGTGACTGTGGAAATCGGTGACGAGCTCAACGGTGTGAATCCTCCTCACGAGGTTGTGGCCGTGCTGCCCACACGAGCAGACGACCTCACCATCCAATTTGAGATCCCGCTGGCGGTCGTCGCACTGGTGCTGGCGGACACGCAATGGGAGCCGCAGTCGCTCCCGCGATGTGAGCTCGTCCAAGCCGAGGATACGAGTGACAGCAGCCTCCACCGCCGTGGCCGTGATCAGTGGATGGTGCGAGGAGACGTGGCGTCACAGTCGTCGGAGAGCGAGCGGCAAGTCTACCGTGGGGTCCTGCCCGACCGGCGATCGTTCGACATGGCCGTGGATCTCCTAGCAACGGGGCTCTCGTCAAGCCAGACGGTGCGCGCTCTTCGCGCCATGGCCAACTACGTGACCAGCGGCGCCGTGCTCGCATCTGTGTGGACAGACCTGGTCGACGACTACGCACAGGTCGCGACGCTCAGCAGTCTCACTCTGCTCGCTTCGTTGATGACGTCGAGCTGGGCGTTTTCCATCGGCTTTCATGGACGTGAGAGTGGTGGGCACGGCTCACAGGTCATCGACGTGCGGGTGCGGTTTCTCGCGAGTTCGACTCTCCACGACTTCCATCTCTGCTGTCTTGGCGCAGACGAGACCCACGCAAAACTCATGCGCGTGATGAGCGTCCTGTGTCCCGACTGGGCCGACCGGTTGATGGGCATCAGCGTTGCCGGCGACGTGCTGGCGTCGACTGCGCTGTCGCCGGCGATCCGCTGGCTGCAAGACAGCGTGGCATCGATGCGCGGCACACTTTATGCCACTTGGGACGGCCACGCTCTCGTGAAGCGAGCGTTCCTCGAGTTGTTTCAGCAGCTTCAGGGCGGTGCCTTTGCCACTACCTTTCGCAGGTTCAAGGCTTACGTCAAGTCGCAGGCGCGGCTGATCCAGGAGATTGGCCATGAGCCGCAGCCGCCTCAAAAGAGCGACCGAGAACAAGACGGCGTGGTCATGGAGATCATTGCGACTGCGCATTGGTTCACGGCCAAGCGCGTCCGCATCCGCAAGTTTGTGGAGGAAGAGTGTGAGCTCTCGACGACCAGCCGACCGAGCGAGGCGTGGTGGCTCTGCCTCGCCATTTTCGATTGGATTGCGACGCCCACGGAAACCGCCATGCACACGATTACCGTGCAACTGGCTCGACTCGCGCCGAGCGAGCAGCTCACGCTTCTCCAGGAATTGGACGCGGAGATCGCATCCGCGTTTCGCGTGACGGACCACGTGAATACGGGTGCTGGAGCGATTTCGAACAGTGTCAAGTACCTCTCAAGCCACGGCACGTTTGCTGCGACCAAGACTGGCGTGCTCGAGTTTATCGTCGAGCTGGGATCATTCGTGAATAGCCTGCTCACGAGCTTTCGCCATGAGGAACTGGACGTCACGCTCGAGTCGCTGGGCACGAGCATCGCAAGCTTTGTCGAGACGCTGCGCCAGGGGATTATCCACGGCCACGGATACCTCAAGCTCATGGAGTCCGACGCAGCTGACGGCGTGGACCGAATGGCGCGACCACCACCGCCAGTGCTGCCGCAAGACTTCGTCAAGCTCAATGGGAAGGAATTCAGTACACAGCTGGCCAAGCATTGCCAGCAATTGCGAACGCGCTTCTCCGAGGAAGAGCTCGACACGATGGAGCAAGAACACTTGGCGCTCAAGCGTGCGATCCGCGAGAGGGAGTTCCGTGCGTGGGCCACGAGCACGAGCGACGCAGCGCAAGTGGATCGGCTCGAGCAGTTTGATAGTACGTGGGCAAAGACGACGGGTCGCTTCCGGCTGCTCCATGCGTTTGCCGGCGGATTGGCCAGCGCGCTGCCGCGTGGCCATGGCGATGCGGCTGCACTGCGCGGGCCGCAGGCGACGACCGACACGTTGGACATGGAAGCCGAAGCGCCACGCCACGTCGCCCAGTTCCACGAGCTGCAGCGGCTCTGGCGGCTGCAGCCCTTCGTGTGAACCCAAGGAGCGGGACCATCTTCTGCTCACACGTCACAGGTTGCGAACGGGTACCCCTCTTGAGTGACCTCATACAGAATATGGTTACAATGTCACTAAAATATCGAACAATTCGTTTGACAAGAAAATGTGGAACATCCAAAAAGCTCTGGCCAGCAGGAATCCACCATCTTGCTCACTCTCTCTCCAACAACAACGCCATGGAGCCGGTGGCGCTGGCTGCCGCTCTGCGCACTGCGAAGATCTGCACGGATGCGGGCATGCGCCTGGATCTCGCCGACCACCGGGTGCGTTCTCCTCACTTTTAGATCTGTGCTCGAAACCACGTTTTCTTAATGGACACTTACGTGTGCGCATAGCGCTGGTGCGATGATCGCGTGCGTGAACCTGTGGTAATCTACGTCGGCGAGCCAGAGACGCGTGGCGCGTACTTGAAAAAGCACACGACGTATCTACTCACGGATCCGCACCACAACCTGCGCGTGCGGCGCCGCTTTAGGTGCGTCACTCGTAGAACTTCCCCTTGCGCTTGGGTGATCTGATTGGAGGCGTTGGAAATCCTAGTGACTTTGAGTGGCTCCAGTCGGTGCTGCGAGGGCGGTACATCGGCTTGCTCATCCCGTCGCTCCCCGAGAAGAACTTGGTGCAAACGGAGGCTTTTGTGCAGAGCCGCATCCGCGGCCTCGGCCTGTTCCTGCAGCACCTCATGGCGTCGCCATACCTCCGTGGCGACGCGACCGTCGCGAAATTTCTCCACACGGCCGGTGAAAAGGAGTGGGAGGCAGCCAAGAAGGAGCTGTCCATTCTCGAGCATGGCGGCGCCGGCCATAAACGCTGGATCAAGCGGATCGCGACGCAGCCACTGCCATCGACGGCCGACGCGTTCGTGTCGTAATGTCTTGCCTTTACTATGATGCTTCATACTGAGACGTTGGTCTCTCTCCTCTAGTGAACTTGCTGCGTTCAAACGCCAAGTAGACCAGGAAGAGCGGCTCGTCGTGGAGCTCACGGCCTGTGCCAAGGTTCGTTATTGTTTTGTGTGCATGGCAGCGTGATTCCATTCGCTTACTTCCTTTTGGTACATGGACAGCGGCTCGTCGAAAAGAGTGCTGCCATGGCCAAAGATGTTGGTGTCATGCACTCACTCTTGAATGGCTGGAGCGTCGCGGAGGCCAGATCGGGATCCCCCCAGCGGTTTGAGATGCGCCACACACTGGACAGAACGAGTACGCTGATGTCCTTCTTCTGTGAATAGTGCTATGATACTCACGGA
>JAADXL010000288.1:0-35685 GCA_023337755.1 Pythium aristosporum
CTAATACGTGCTTTCAAATGGCGTTCGATTGAAACTGATAGGAGGTTTGTATGTTCTGGTGAGTACCGAGGGTTGACCACCCGTTTGATTGATTGCTTATAAAACGCCACAGTCGAGATTTTGAATGCATTTTTCTCGACAATGGATCGGCCACATGAAACAAGGGAGTCGCCAAATGCTTTCTCCACTATCGATTTACTGGGTGGTGGTTTTTGTTTCGTCTGAATCGGTTTTCCGGATTTTGCAGCAAAACCAAACCTCCCCAAAATTGTGTCCTTTGACTCGGAGAATCTAGTTTAAAAATATCGAAGGTTGTTTCTCATTGGTGAAAAATAGAAGCTGGAAATAGCCGTTGGAACTCCAACTTGATTTCTGACCAGAACGCCTCCACACAAACTGAGATGAACCCTCGAAGGTCTGAAGGTTCTTGGATCCGACGGCTTCCACCACAACGGTTCAACTAATGAGGGCCCCTCGTACCAACAGTGACGATTACTTCACTCTTCACAACGTGGCTTTAGATGTGTCGCAAAACAATGCGTGCACCCGCACCTACCACTTCCAGCGGTGGGTGCGACCAGATTTCTGGTAACGAACTTTACTGGCCGCCTGAGGTTTTTGTGGGTGAACGATGCGTTCAAGGGACGCCAGTGCGTGCGTGGCGGAACGGCCCAATGAGCGTACTGAACGTTCGTGCCTCCTTCCCCCCTCTCATCTCGGTCTCACCCCCTTCGTCGTCAGCTCCAGCCATAATCCATTTCGACAGCCAACGCAGCCAACAAGATCTCTCAAGACAAATGACCGACTACGGCATTCTCCTTGCCATGGTGCTCGTGGTCGCCGCGGCCGTGGCATGCTTCTGCTGGATGCTCTTTGGCGACCCCAAGTGGGCTCGGTTCACCCCTAGCGACCCGGCGACCCCGCCCGTCGCGATCGCGATCAGTACACCACGCACGCCGCCGCTACAAGTCATCGCGATCGACACTTCAAACAGTGCAACGGTGCCGTATCAAGCGATGCGAGCAGACTACCTCCAGCGCCCTAACAGTAGGGGATGCGACGTCCCGGTCGTGGTGGTCGTCGTGGAACAAGCAGACCAAGGGCGGTGAGAACCACTGGGTATCGTTGGTCGTGCCGTCTGAGCTGCTATTCAAATAAGCATATACTATAAAAGCGTTCAAGTGGTTGCGCACTGCCTGCCTCGACCGCAAGATTCAAGAGCGCTTTATTGCCAAACGTAAGTATCCTAATAAACTCGTTACAGTACTTTCTAACGTTATTGAAAGAAACTGGAGATCTTCCAAATGTGGGTTTTGATCTCTGCATTGGGAGTCTTTGCTTGGGGGTGGATACAAATTGCCGAATGAATTCTTGTGCAGCACCCCAGTGACCATGAAGACACATAATATGCGTCGCCAAAGTAAAGCTGGCAAATGAGATATGTATCGCAAAAATCAGAAGGGGTTCGCACCCACCGCAACAGCAGATTGCACAGTTTACTGGCTTGGGTGGGTAAATCGGATTGCCAGAACGGACCCATGAGTCCTGAACGTTCTTGCCTCCCCGCTACTACTAGTATCCTCCATCTCACCCTGTTCTCCTTTTCATCTCGTCAATCTATACTTTCAAGCGCCACTCGCGAAGCTGACAGCGACCCCGACAACAAGATCTCTCAAGACCCATGACCGACTACGGCATCATAGTTGCGCTGCTGCTCGTGGTCGTCGGGGCCATGGCGTGCTTTTGCTGGATGCTATTTGGCGACCCCGAGTGGGCTCGGTTCACCCCCAGCGAGCCGACGACGCCGAGTCCCGCGGTCGACGTGACTACGCCGCGCACGCGCCGGTCGCGATCACTGCCACCACGCCACGCACGCCGCTAGACGTCATCCCAGTTGACACTGTAAACACTCCAACAGTGCCATACCAAGCAATTCGGTTAGAAGACTCCTGGAATGGCCAAAGCGAATGCGACGTCCCCGTTGTGGTCGTCGTCGTGGAGCAAGCAGATCAGGCACCGTGAGTACCACCGGAACTCGTTGGTCTTGCCGACTACTCTACCATTCAAATCCGCAGTTACTATAAGATCACCTCGCGGTCAAGAGGCCAGGACTGCCTGCCGGCCGGAATCCCCCTCCGGTCTAGAAGCCTTTTCCGACTCGAAGAAAGGTCCACCCATCCAGTAGCTACACTTGATTTTCCAAAACAAGGTATATGAGAACTGCTTCTTTCCACCGTCATCGATAGAAAAACATACCCTGTTCTGTAAAACGTTCCGTTCTTGTCCGGCATGGCACTCTCTCGGGGGATCACTTCGACGGCGTTTGCACATCCACGGACTATGGTCTCCGCATTGCCAGTCTTTTCCCAGCAGGTCTTCTCCCAAAGGGCGACAGCTCCTGGCACCCCACCCACCAATCCATCTCAATCCATCCCCGACAGTCGCGTACTGTAGTTCTCCTCTCGCCCACGAAAGCTCGACTGTCTCTGATCATGCTCTCACCAGCACTGAGCGGCGCCGCGCGGAGCCGCCTGCGCACGCCGAGGCAGCAAACCAACGGCACGCGCCTCACGCGCACCAACTCGCTCACGGCCGCCGGCAATGTCATGCCGCCGCAGCGCAGCTGGAACGATCTCGCGTCGCCCGTGCGCCTCGAGCTGCCCCTGACAAACTCTCGCCGCAGTATTGAGTCGCAGCCGCTGCTCAAGTCCTCGTCCAGTAACGCCGATGATCCGATGGACACGTCGGCGCCGCTCACGCTCGCGCGTGCAACAAACGCTATGCTCTATGGCGTCATCAACTCGATCCTCACGATTCCGTGCATGTACGGGTACGCGGCGATCATCTTCAGCCACCACGACTTCGTCACCTTCATGCCGTCGCTGTCCAAGCTCGTCATGTTCTCAAGCGTCGTCCACCAAGTCATGTTCACGGTCCTCAGCTCGCTGCCGTTTGCGATCGGTCAGGTCCAGGACGCCGGGCTCATTTTCCTGAGCGCCATGGCGTCCTCGATCTGTACATCGCTTGGTGCCACTGTACCGCTCGAGGCCAAAGTCGCCACGGTCGTGGTTGTGATCGGACTCGCGACCGCGTCGCTGGGGATCTGCCTTGTGCTCATCGGTCGCTTCAAGCTCGCCGGGCTCGTGTCCTACCTCCCCATGCCTGTGGTCGGCGGGTACTTGGCGTACATTGGCTTGTTCTGTCTCTATGCCGGTCTCTCGCTCAGCACGGGGCTCGTGATCAACGACTTTACGTCGCTCCTGCAGCTCGCCAACGTCGAGTACATTGTGCTCAGCATCCCTGGCGTGCTCGGTGGACTCGTGCTCTTGCTGGTCTCGCAACGATCAGAGAATTCCTTTACGCTGCCCGGCTGTATCCTCGGGATGCCGCTGCTCTTCTTCCTCATCATGTGGGTCTCGGGTGCCTCGCTCGACGATGCACGCGAATATGGATGGATTTCTCCCGATTCCCCACCGGCCAGCTTCTTGCAAATGTGGGAGATTTTTGATTTCCACCAAGTGCACTGGTCGGTCATTTGGCAACAGCTCCCGACGTGGCTGGGTATGGTCTTTGTCGTGGCGTTTTCGTCGTGCTTGGATGTCGCCGCCATTGAAATGGACATGGGGCGCCGCCTCGATATCAACCACGAGCTCACGTCGGTCGGCTGGTCCAACGTCGTGAGTGGACTCTTTGGCGGGTACACGGGCTCGTACATTTTCTCGCAGACCATCTTCACGTACCGCGCGAAAACCAACTCGCGCATCGTCGGCGTGTGTGTCATTGTTTCGGAATTCGCCATCGTGCTGTTACCGCTCTCGGTCATGAGTTTTGTGCCGCGGTTCTTCTTCGCGGCGACGCTCATTTTCATTGCGATCGATCTGATGGTCGAGTGGCTTGTCCATGTGTACCACAAGGTGCTGCTCCGTGAATACTTCGTGCTGTGGGCGTCGTTCATTGCGATCAACTGGGTCTCGCTCGAGATGGGCATGCTGATGGGCATTGGCTTTGCGATCCTCAACTTCCTGCTCGGATATTCCCAAGTTGGTGTCGTCACGCGGGCCTTCAAGCGTTCGGCGGCGGTCCGCAAATATGCTGCGCGCACGTACCTCACGCAAAAGCGGGACGCGATCGTGCTGCTGGAACTCCACGGGTACTTGTTTTTCGGCTCATCCGTACGGATCTTGGAGGACGTCCAAAAGGCCGTGCACGTCATTAAGAAGAATGCGCCTCCGGTCAAGCAACCGACGCGCAAGAAGAGTGCCCATGTCACGTACTCGGGTGGTTTACCGCTCACGCCGCTCGCGAGACCAACGAAGCACTACGAGGTCATGGTCGAGTGCCTCGATGGCAGTCCGGCCACGGAACCCGAGGGCTTGCCAACCGAGTTTGTCGTGATGGATTTCAGTCGCGTCTCGGGCATGGACGCGACAGCAGCTCGATCGTCGCTCATGATCTTGCAGCAACTCTGCAAGCGTAATGGTATTACGGTACTGTTTGCTGATGCACTGCCCGAGATTCGTCGTATCTTGATGCAGAACGAGATTGCCGAGAGTTGCGACTTCTTCCCGACGGCCGACATCGCACTTGAAGACTGTGAGAACCGGTTGCTGGAACGCAACCCTGACATCACGCCTTCACACGGCGCGGACCGTGATCTTGGCATCCGTACGCTTCTCCACCGGTTCATTGGCGAGCCCGATGACTCAATGTTTTTCCAGGGTATCGACCACTTTTTCAAGCGCCTAGACGTCAACTCGAACCATGTCTTTTATCGCGTCGGCGAGTTCCCGGACCACTTCTACTTTCTGGCGACCGGACGCGTCGCATTGTTCATGAACCAAGATGGGAGCAGTTCTCACGAGAAAACGCTCCACTTGTTGGAGCATGTAATCCCTGGTGCGATGTTTGGCGAAGTCGATTTCTTTGGGCGCCAGTGTCGGCTGATGGGCGCGCGCACGATGGAGAAGTGTGTCGTGTACCAAATGTCCCGGGCGAATTATGAGGCCATGGAACGCGAGTCACCGGAACTGTGGAACCGACTCCGAGACGTGGTGATCATGTCGATGGCGCTGGCAATGACAAACGCGACCTCGATCAATAGCCGCAACAACGCCGCTGTGAATCTGCATGAGTCGTCGAGCCAGTAACTTTGTTCTATCACACAATAAACCATCCCTCGGTATGTCGTACCAATACCAGTCTTGATCTCCGCATAATCACCTGTTTTCAGAACTCAATACCATACTACAGCAGTAGTCGCACCGTTGATGCTTGTGGGCGCTGGCTTCATTTCGATCAGAAGCGGAAGTTGCGCGCGAGTTCTCGCAGTTGATTCTGCTCGGCCCACGAGCACGACAATGTCAACTTTTCGATCGTCGGGTCGTACGCAACGTTCTGCTCAGATAAATCTCAAACGATCAGTCACGATATATCACCCAATTCAAGAGGAGAACGCACCATGGGCGCAGACGCCACGATGAAAAGACCCGCGCGTTCTTCGTGGCACAGCGCGTTGCCGAAAATGTCCATGATGTCGTCTTGCTTTGGTAGCGCATGGCGCACCAAGGTCGTCGAATAAAACTCATCCGACGTGTACCACTCATAACTGCACGGCAGACCAAACAACTTGACAAACGCCAGTCGCCGCAGGCCTTCATAGTGGACCACGATATTCGAAGAATTCTTGCTCTTGTCGTTTCTGCCTTGATTTCGCACACCATTGTTGTTGTAGTTGCGGCGTGCGACGTCCCGTAACTGACCAATACACATTTCGACCAGTCGGTCCCGCGTGCGGCTTGCTTCTCGTTCGGCTTGGCGGCTCTCAAGACTGTAGCGGTTCGAGAGGTTTGTAGCGCGTTCCATCTCAACCTTGCGGAGTCGGTTGAGCTGGTCTTTCGTGGCGTGCAAGTCATTGACGATCGAGTCGGTGCGCCCAATGTCTGGTCCGCGGTCTTGCAGGCGGAGCTGTGCGCGCGCTGACTGTAGCGCCTGCCTCAACTCGTGAATGTCACGCTGCGCGTGCTCCTTGATGGTCGCGACAGTTGAGCTAGCCTTGTCACGCACTTCATCGCATTCGATCAGCATGTTTTGGAGCCGCTTGCGGAGCGCCGCGTTCTTTTCTTCGAGGCCGAGCTTCTCGGTACGTTCTTTCTTGAGCTCTAGACTTAGCGTGTTGAGTACATGCCGGTGCTGCTTGTCCATGCGGGCCAATTCCATCTCGACCTGTGCAGGAGTCAAGGCATCCCTGTTATATTCCAGCACAAGAGTATTAGAACCACAATGAATGAAAAGTGCAGTAGACAAGCGTTGCACGCACGGCCTGGGACGCTTGCGAGGCGGTTCGATCGGCCCCCCCGGGCCATAGAGCTCTCCCATGTGACCAGCATGTTGTTGTTCCGGAAGGTATCGTTCCCTCCCTGTCCCTGGCCCCACGGGCATTCCCACACCCGTCGGCACCCGGTTTTGTTGAGGTATGAGTGGTCCTCTCTGCTGCACAAGGGAGACCGGTGGGGCGAGTGGCGACGCAGCGTTTCGATGGGCAGTTTGCGCCATTGGAGCTGATTCTGAACGGCGTGGTGGTGGAAGTGGCAATTGCTGGGGCGGCTGCTGTTGCTGTTGCTGCGGAGGAGCTCCTGGACTGGACTGCGTCGCCGCGGGGCCAAACCTCTTCTCGGCGACACTCAGCGGTGAGTCGAGATCCATGGTCTCTCCCTGCTGGCTGCCTTCGGCGCCACTCAGCGATGCTTCTTCATCATCATCCTTCAGTGACCGCTCAATATCAAACACGAGCTCGCCCGGTTTCGTGGCCTTGAGCTGCTGGATGACTTCGAGAAAGCCCATGTCCCGGAGGTCAATGCCATTGACGGACAAGATTGTGTCGCCAATCTTGAGAGTCGACTTGGCCGCGGTCGAATTCGTCTGAAGCGTCGACACCTTGAGCTTGCGGTTCGAGTCGTTGCGGATACCAAAGCCCAGTTTGTCACCGTCTTTCATGACACGGACTGTAAGCTTGACCAAATTGCGGTCCGCCTTGTTCTTGTTAGCGCTCGAGGGGCGACGCTGTTGCCGTTGTGTCACCGTGGGCGGACGCGTCATACTCTCCATGGGAGGACGCGGTCGTGCCGCTACCGGGGCGTCCTCCTCCATGAGCAAGTGCGTAAACTCTCCCTCGCCTCTGTCCGCAGAATAACCGCTACTAGCCTCGTTTTGTTGGAGCGGCGTTGGCTCACGCGTGCCGTTCATCATCGCTCGCTGGTTCTGCTCCCGTCCCTGGACTCGCTCTCTTGCCATGGGCGGTGGTAGACTGCGTGGCATGCCTCGCAGCTGCTGCGGTGGTACAGGCAATCCACTATGCGGAGACGATACGTGGCTCTCGCCGAGGCTTGTCCGGTGGGCTCCTCTCTCCCCCGGGTAGTGACGCGAAGGAGACGGCGGACGATCGTACGCGGTGGAGCGGTTCATTGGATGGCCACCCGGACCAGGAGGCTCTGAGTAGCCACCGCCACGGCGTGGATCCATCTCTCGCGGTGCGTAGCCTCCTCTGGCACCACTGCCACTAGTCACAGCCGCAGCCAACCCCGCTGTGCCAGGCGCCGACGAGAGACGAGAAGACGAAAGCGGGATCTTGGCGGCCTGGAAGACGACCGTGTCACTCGCGAGCTGCATCGTCGGCGGGCCAAAGTGCTTCTTGGGCGGCGCACCGGCGCCACGCAGCGCCGCGAGCGCAGGAGAAATCGGTGCTGATGGCTGCTGTGGTGCTGTGGGATTGCCAGCGGATGCGGCGGGCGATGGTGCCGCCGATGACGGCTGCGGTCGACCCGACATCTTCAACAGGCGGATTGCTCACCTTCTAGAGACCGTCGCGAGCCCGGAGTTGCGGGAGATTACTCGCACGGACGTACTCTATAGACAGAGGCCTCTTGGGGGCGTACAGAGAGCTGTCGCTTGCGTGTGAAGGCGCCGCGAGATGAGTGGAGCCCGAGATGCTTCCCCGAGCAAAATGCCGTGTTGTCGTGCGTCGCTCGTTCCCTCTCCTCCTGTGCAAAATGGAAACCGCGCCAAAACTCCACAGCCACACATGTACCGGTATCGATACCGGTATCTCATGCATGTATACCGAAGGGGTACGTTCGTATAGCTAGTATACGCCCAGCGGCCGCAAGCCAACAGAAACCAACCAACCAATTTCTTGACCAGCAAATCGAAGCGACGCGCGTTGGCGAGAAAGTTGTTGGGATTCCATCAAAACACGATCATGGCCAAGCAACCAGAGTCGGTGGGCAACAAGGCCAACACCAAGATGGCCAACGCCAACAAATCCGAGACCAACACTCTGCGTCCGGAGAATGACGAGGAGCTACTCGAGACGCCGACCGACGGTGCGGCCTCGGCCGACGAAGGCTTTAGCGGCGACAAGAGCTTTGAAGAGCTGGGCGTGGACGCCGCCATCTGCGAGGCGATCCGCGCCGTGGGCTGGGACAAGCCCAGCAAGATCCAGCAGCAATCCATCCCGCACGGACTCGCCGGCCGCGACATCATTGGTCTCGCCGAGACGGGCTCGGGCAAGACCGGCGCGTTTGTGATCCCGATTCTGCAGACATTGCTCAAGAACCCGCAGCGACTGTATGCGCTCGTGTTGGCGCCGACGCGCGAGTTGGCGTACCAGATCAGCGAGCAGTTCGAAGCGCTCGGCGCGTCCATTGGGCTCAAGTGCGCGTGCATCGTTGGCGGCATTGACATGATGAACCAGCAGGTCGCGCTCGCGCGCAAGCCCCACATTGTGATTGCGACGCCCGGCCGCCTCGTGGACCACTTGGAAAACACCAAGGGCTTCTCGCTGCGCACGATGAAGTACCTCGTACTGGACGAGGCCGACCGCATGCTGAGCATGGACTTTGAAGAAGAGATCAACCAGATCGTGCAGCTCATGCCCGCGGACCGCAACACGTACCTCTTCAGTGCGACCATGACGAGCAAGGTGGCCAAGCTCCAACGCGCGTCGCTCAAGAACCCGGCCAAGGTCGAGATCACGCACAAGTTCGCGACGCCCGAGACGCTCAAGCAGCACTACCTCTTCGTGCCGGCGAAGTACAAGGACTGCTACTTGGCGTACGTGCTGAATGAAGTCGCGGGTCAGTCCGTGCTCATCTTTGCGGCGACCTGTAACGGCACGCAAAAGGTCACGCTCATGCTGCGCAACCTGGGCTTCCAGGCCATTTGCCTCCACGGCCAAATGACGCAGCCCAACCGCCTCGGTGCGCTCAATAAGTTCAAGGCCAAGAGCCGCAACATCCTCGTGTGTACCGACGTGGCGAGTCGCGGTCTGGACATTCCGAGTGTCGATGTCGTCGTGAACTATGATATCCCGACCCACGGCAAAGACTATATCCACCGCGTGGGGCGCACGGCGCGCGCGGGGCGAGCGGGCACGGCCATCTCGTGTGTCACTCAGTACGACGTGGAACTGTACCAACGCATTGAGCACTTGCTGGGCAAGAAGCTAGACGCGTACCCGTGCGAGGAAGACACGGTCTTGGTCATGCTCGAGCGCGTGAACGAAGCTCAGCGCATGGCCACGATCGAGCTCAAGGACATGGTCGCCAACGGCGGCGGCAAGCGCAAGCGGTACGGCCACGACGATGACGAGGGAGGTGACGAGGGCGATGGAGGAGACAAGGACGGAGGAGGCAAGAAGTACAAGTCGACGAACCGTGTGAGTGGTGGAGGCGGAGGACGTGGCGGACGAGGTGGACGTGGAGGAGGACGTGGTGGAGGAAGAGGTCGGGGCGGCGGTCGTGGCGGCCGTAGATAGAGATAATGGTCTTTCTTGCTGTTGTAATTTAACGTTCATCTCCTCCCTAAAGTCTATCGGATCTCGCTGCTGATGCCCAGCGGGAGGAGCATGCCAGCGCTCAGGCGCCCGCCTCCGGATTTGCTGGTGGCATTCGGGAAGGCGTTCCAGAACCGCAGCGTCTCGTCGCCTGCGCCCGTGACGATGGTCTGGCCGTCCGGCGACATGGCCAGGTAGAGCACGCGGAACGTGTGGCCGGTCATGGTCGCGAGCTTGGTCATGGTCGGGTACTTCCACACGATGATCTGGTTCAGCGAGTACCCGTGCGTGCTCACGACTTCGTTCGACTTCTTGGACCACATGAGGTTACACACTTGCGAGCCCGTGTCGATGGCGTGCAGCGCCGACTGCGTATGCGTGTTCCAGAAGCGGATGCAGCGATCGGCCGTGCCGCCGCCTGACGCAAGCAGGCCGCTTTGGTGAGGCGACCACGCGATGGCCTTGACCGCCGCCGTGTGGTCGCTAAAGCGAACGACCGGGATCGCGGGCGATGCGCTGGACGACGCGGCGTGAACACTCCACACAAAGAGCTTGTTGTCGTTACCTCCAGAGGCGAGCTGGTGGCCATCAAAGGACCATTTGAGCCCGCACACTTCCTGTTTGTGCCCCGTGAGCCGGTGGCTAAACGGTTCAGCCGCGCGGAGGTCGCGCAGGTAGATATTGCGGTCACGGCTACCGGACGCGAGCAGCTGTGAGCTCCACGCGAGCGTGCCGACGCGTGCGACATGGCCGCTGTGAGGTAGAGATCAGTATGTGAGACTGTGAGTCTTAGGATCTATCCGTTACCAGGGAAGAGCTCACGTACCCCATGGTGCGGATCTTCTTGCCTGACGTGACTTCCCATACTTGGACTTCCCCGCTATTGGTGCCGACCGACAGGTGTGTTCCCTATTCAACCACACACTCATGATGAGATCTCAGATCTCTCACGATTAAAGGAGGCGACCAAGTGAAACCATACCCGCTGACTCCAGGAGACGGACGTGACAAGATCCGCGGCGCCCAAGTCACATAGCTTGGTCACTTTGCTCGTGCACGCGCTCCACAAGTAGACAGATGATGCAAGTCCGACCGCGAGCACGTTGGTCGACGACCAGTCGACCAGATTCAAATAGAAATCATCCTGCAGTGACGGCGCGTCCAGCACTTTGAACGGCGTCTTGGGGAACTTGCGACGCGAGTACTGAGAGCCGCTGGCGCACGGCCGCGCTGAGGCCGCGCTGCTGAACGACGGGATCGATGTCTTGACTTCACTATGGAACGACTGTCTCGGCGCCTTGAACCGCAAGAGGTTCTGTGAGCCACCCACACTCGACAGTGGGCACCGTCCCAGCATGCTGCCTCTCGCCGTCGAGAAATTGAACGCACTTGCACCGCTCATCATGGCACGAGCAGTCGGGGGTGAGAACGGGTCAAAGAAATCCGTATCGTCCGTGGAGAGACCGTAGAACTCGGGCGGCAGCAGCGTCCGGGACGGAGGCTCCAGGCCGAGCAGCTCGCTCTTGAGCAGCATCGTATACGGTGAGCCGGCGTGGGTTCCATAGACGTCTTTCGACAATGAGGAAGAGTTGGATGGGGTCCTGCCGCTGACCGTGCCAGTGCGGAGCGCCGTGTTGGACTGTCCGTCGCCATTGCCGCCTGCGTCATGCGACGTCTGGTTGTTGGCGCCGCCGAAACGAGTTGGCTCCGGGTGGAGATCAAATCCCGTGTCAAGCTTTGTCGCAAGCCGGGACGGGATGAAGCGATCACTGTAGATGACTTTGGATCTACAGGACAATGGAGGGTAAGACTACTTGAAGTTCATGGGGAAATTCGGCCCATAGAACGCACCGCTTGGGGTTCTTGTGAGGCAGAGGGCTAGCGCCCGTCGAACTGCGTGGACGGAAGCGATCGGGCATGGTGTTTTCATCGACGGGCTTCATGAGGCGGGCTTCGTATTGGTGATGAAGCGGACGCACAGTCAAGCGTGGCAGCGGACTGGCGTCAACTCGCGTCATGGTGTCTGTAGCTGTAGCCAACGACTGAGTGAGCAGCGTGCAAGTTGGCGAATGGGACTCGCGTGATGTTGCAGACTGTTTGCTGACCAAAGATATCGCAGGAAGGATGCGGCTTCCGTGAGGCAAAACCACCGGTACAAGAAGGGGAGAGAGAGAGAGAGAGAGAGCCGCCTACGGATCCAATTTGCAGCTGGGAAGAAGCCTTTTAAATCCGCCCAGGCGACTCGGGAAAGGCCACCTTCCGTCTCAGTGCGAAACGAGACGATGCTGTTTGACGTATCGAATGGTGAGCCTGAAATAAACAACAAGGCGGATAGTGACTCGCCCTGGGACCATGCAGATCAGCAGGGCCTGCTGCACATGCGAGTGAGCGACAGCAAGCATAACGGAACGCCTCGGAAACGCGCGATCCCGAAAAAATAACGTACCACCGGACTCGAGCTCTTGCCTGCCCTTTGAGGCGGATTTGGCCGAGGCGACACATCGCACTTTTGTTCTTCTCTCTCTTGTCAGTCTCTTCCTACAGTGAACTCCCATTTGCCAAGCAGATGAACAAACAGACACGAAGCTCATTCATCCGAGATTATCCATTTGTCTAAGTTCTACAGTATTCTACTCGTCGACGCCGCTTGGGGAATCGTGCATCTCTTGACTCGGCCGCAGTTCGCGTTCTAACTGACGCTGCAACTCGGAGCGGAACGTCGTGATCTCGTGCTGGTCGGTCGATTCGTTAATGGCTTCCCTCGCTTGTCCCTGGCCGCACTTGTCGGCGTACAGCAGACACGCGACGCCGCAGTCAAAGCCGCTGACTTGCTGCGGTCGCGTGATGGCACTCACGCTGTGGGCGAGCCAGCCCTTCCGTTGTGGGTAGCACGTGTCGAGCCACTCGATCACGCAGCGTGGCACGGAGCGATATGAGATGCCGGACCGGGACGATAGCCGACTGCAGTGATTAATATGCCAGTGACACCGTCAGTTCTCTTATTAAGATCCCAAATAAGAAAAATGTAGAGGAGGGCTACGTACCCCATGGGTTCGAAGAGCTGGAGCTCGACGTGCGGACGGAACTGGACGCGCAGCAAGTTCCAGTGGATGTGGCTCACGTTCGCGACAAACACAATAGGTCTCGTGCTTGTGGCGTCCACCGGGCGGCCCAGAACGTCTCGGATCTTGTACGCGTCCGCAGCTGCGGCTTGCCTCGTAATGGACGGCAAGTGGAGGTGGCAGAAATCCGTGGCGAGAAAGTGCACGTCTGTGTACTGCGTCGCGAGCCGCCAGAGCATGAGATCAATGAGCGTGCTCGTGAGCCAGTTCGAGTCGTCGATGCGGTCTTCGTGGCCAAACACCGTCTGCAAGAGGCCGGAATAACTGGCTTTTGGCGTGCCTGGGGTTGACGAGTCTCTCGGTCGCTTCTTGAGACTTCGATCGTGGGGGGCATCGTCTTCGTCTGCCGATGATTCAAAAGGTTCGTCCTGGTCATGCCTACAACGGAGGAGTAGATCTTGAGATCAGTATATCTTTTGGTCGAATGTACACAGGCTCAGTACTGTACGTACTCGTCATTACTAGTCGCATGGAGGTTGCGTCCATTGTACGACGAGCGCAGGCGCTTTGTGGACCTTCTCTCGGCATGGATTCCATCCTGTCTATTATGGATCTCCTGGGCTGGATTCAACAGCGATTGGTCTGCTTCTGCCGCGAGCGGCTCAGTCACCAACCGCTCTCGGCTGCGCTCGTCTCGCCTGCTTCGTTCGGTTGCTATAGCGCGTGCAGTGGCGCGGCGACGCGCGTGGTTCCGCAGCCGCATGGTCCACTTCGAGCAGAGACCGCCTCGCCTTCACTTTTTTTTTCTCTGGGTTGGAAGAGATACGGATACAGACTTGAACTGGTAACCGTCACCTCAGTTTCATGTATTGCTAATATAGACATTAAATTTACAATAGTTTGCAAAAATACACGACATACCAAACTTCAACTGTCGAAATAGACCCAAATCAGCTGGTCCGTCTCGGAACCCCAGATTTCCACCAATCCAGCAACATCTCGTCTGATTTTCACCCAATCAAAAGAGATTACTGTATTTTCAGCCAATCAAAGCCCTGAACTGAGGAGCTACAGCTGATCCGTTGGTTCCTGTATCAAACGCTGTCTTCCGTGGTCAGTGCATCCATCCCGCGAGACACTTCGTTCCCGTCGCCATCTCTCACACCATTCCTTCGCTCTCTGTCGCCTTGGCCGTCGCCTCGCACTTCACTCCATCTTCCCGTCATGGCGCCGTCCACGCCGTCCACTCCGCCTCTGCGTCGCATCCACGCGTCGCACTCGGACTCGGACATGGCGCTCACGACGCCGCACTCTGAGGCGCAGCAGGCGCTCAAGAAGCGCGTGCGCCACCGCTCCGTGACCGACGGCAAGCACATGTACTTTGGCAAGTACGTCTCGTACGAAGGCTCGGAAAAGCTGCTCACCTACCAATACCATGGCGCCGACAACTCGCTCATCTACAAGCACGTGCTCACGCCCATGAATAACTACCTCGTCGAGCTGCTGCCACTCTGGCTCGCGCCCAACCTCGTACGTTTCCTTCACAGCTTTCTAATAGCTGTATCATTTGCAACCGACTCATTCTCCTTGCTGTCTCTAGGTCACGCTGATGGGCCTCATCTGCGTCGCCGTCTCGCACGCGCTGTTTGCGTACTACTGCCCGTTCTTTGACGGCGAAGCCCCGCGCTGGGTCTACGTGTTTGCGGCCGTCGCGCTGTTCTCGTACCAGACGCTTGACAACCTCGACGGCAAGCAGGCGCGCCGCACGGGCTCGTCGTCGCCGCTGGGGTTACTCTTTGACCACGGCTGCGACGCGCTCAACGTGTCGGTCGGCACGATGACCATGTTCTCGGTTATCCAGGTCGGCACGACCTGGAAGGCGCTGGCGTTTTTCCTCAGCGCGCAGTCAGTCTTTTTCTGCGCGACCTGGGAAGAGTACTACTCGGGACTGCTCTCTCTGCCGATCATTAACGGCCCCACCGAGGGCATTCTCGTTGGCGTGTTCCTCAAGCTGCTGACCGCGTTCATGGGTCCGGCGTTTTGGAAACTCGAGTACATCCCTGGCCTCCAGAACAACACGGTCTTCGTGCTCGCTACGGTAATCGCCTCCATCCCAACCATCGGTGTCAAGTATGTGTACTGTCTATTTGCGAACCTCCCAATCGTATTGGAGTCTCCTGACCCTCGCTTTCTCTGTTAGTGCTGTGAATGTCTACAAGGCCGTGCGGCTCAATACCGACTCGCTCATGGTCGCGCTCACGCGGACGTCGCCGTTCTTTGCCCTCAACACCATGGCGGGCATCTGGGGACTGTACTCGCCGTCGGGGATCTTCCAAGTGTACCCACGCACGTTCCTCTGGATGCTCGGTCTCCTCAACAGCAAGCTCGTGCTCCATTTGATGCTCGCACACTTGTGCGGCGAAGAGTACCACCCGTTCCGCAAGACACTCGTGCCCATTTTCTACGTGGCCGCGCACTGCGGCTTCAGTATGCTCGAGGGCATTTACGACCAGATCAACGAGGCTCTCTGGGTCAAAGAGTTCTTCTTCCTCTCGCTCGTGGCCTACGTGCACATTGTCATCACGGTCGTCTGGGAGGTCAAGAGCGTGCTCGGCATCAACGTGTTTACCATCAAGGACAAGTCGAAGGACAAGGCGACCTAATGGACTCGAAACCTTCCATGTTGGTTCTTCATAGCGCACTCGGCCAGTCGCCCTTTCCCACTCTCTCCCGCTCTTCCTCCCTTTCCCCTCGGCGTCGGTGGCATGCCTCTCGCTGGGAACCTACGGCTCCTCAAGTCTAGCTGTAGTTTCCTTCCGAGAGACGAGTCCGTTATGACAATAAATTGGATTCCCAACGAAGGCTCTCTTCTCTACATGACGTTGCCCGCGACAATGGAGCCAAACATCAATGCGCCAAACCACTTGTTCGAGGCAAAGCGGGTTTGCAGGTTGATCGGATCGTCGAGTTTCGCCGTGTTGACCTGCCACGCCAAGTGGGCGGCGCCGCCCGCGAGCCCGACGTAGAACGGCCAGTCCAAGCCCGCCATGAACCCGGCCGTGCCGAGGCCCGTGATCGCCGCGGCCGAGAACGCGTTGAGAATGGGCTGCGTCTTGTCGCCAAACAGCAGCGCCGTCGAGCGCACGCCAATGTGCTGATCGTCCTTCTTATCCTGGTGGGCATACAGCGTATCGTACACGAGCGTCCAGGCAATGCCGCCCGCGTAGAGCGGTAAGACAATGGGCCACGCGCACGCGCCCTGCACGGCCGAGTACCCAAGCAGTGCACCGTAATTAAACGTGAGCCCAAGCACGGCCTGCGGCCAGTACGTCACACGCTTCATGAGCGGGTACGAGATCACGAGCGCCATGGACGACGCGCCCAGGGCAATGCTGTACCAGTTGAGCTGCAGCAGCACGCCGAGGCCGGCGCTGAGCTGCAGCGCGAGAAAGGCCCAGGCCTGTTGGTAGGAGAGTGCACCGGACGCGAGCGGTCGGCGGTTCGTGCGCTCGACTTGCTTGTCAAAGTCCTTGTCCCACATGTCGTTGATCGTGCAGCCGGCGCTGCGCATGATGAGCGCGCCCGTGCCAAAGAGCGCGAGCATGGAGAGATCGGGCAACTGCCCCGCGGGCGCCGCCAGCGAGATGCTCCAGAAGCACGGCCACAGCAGCATGTACGTGCCTATTGCATGCAGAGAAGGAGGTGAGTACAACGCTAGTGGAAGGACATGTTATACACGTACCGGCGGGTCGGTTGATGCGCGAGAGCTGAATGTACGGAACCATCCACTTGGGTGCATGGCGCTCAGCCCACGTGTCTTTCTCGAGCTTGAACACGTCCGAGCTGACCTCTTCGGTCTTGAGGCGAGGGTCTGTGGATGCGTGGCGTGCCCAGAGAGCTTGGGGAACCACCCCGGCGATGGGCTTCCCAAGGGACGATGCATGGGCGCCATTCAATCGGCCACAGCGCAGCACTCGCTGGGCCAATCGCGACGATTGGAACGTGTGCGTGTGCAAGAACGCAGTGCGAATCGTTCCATGCGGTTGGCGGTGGGATTGCGCGGCCAGGGATCGCACGGAACCATCGAGAAGCGCGCCGTACTGGCGCAGCATCCGTGGCCGCAACATTTCTTCCGTCACCAACGTCCACAAAATCACGACCTTTAGTTAATATAAATCAGTATATTGGTTAACCACCAAATTCTAGCTGTTCGAACCCCTAGCCCGCCACTATTCACTTTAGTGACATCCCTATCTTCTCGATCTACTCGTGAGACCGCGACGGATGCGCACGTGAGGGGGGAAACAAGAGGATTTGTGGGACAAGACGTCGTCATATTCGATCTCCTGGGCTGGTAACGATGCGGAGGAGTGCCTGTGTTGGTCGAGGGCTCGTGCGACGAAATATCATTGGGGATTCTCTGCGAAAAGATCGCGAATAAGAAACATAACGGAGCTATGTCTCATGGTGGTCGAGGGGCGGCCCTGCCACTTCCTATGGTTGGCGACGAATAGAGGAGGGGATGTGGCGGTTGGGACGCGACGCTAAACTCTACACCGGTACAGTGGCGACAGCACAGTGTGTGCTTCTATTCAGAACGATTTCACGACAACTCCGTTTGAAAGTCTCTGAGTTCTGGGAGGCGACGCTGTCCTGAACCGAGAAGGACACGGATGTCCTCCCGCCGCCAAGATCCCCGCGCTCCCTTGAGGAGGGGAAATCCATTCTGGGTTCAAAAAGCAGTTTCTGATCCTTGGCCATTTGCTCATTGCCCGCTTTGGGTCGAAAATCATCAAGCTCCTTTCTCCTTATTCCCCCTCCCGTACCTGTGTCATTCCTGGTGCCAGTTCTGGGAAAAGGAGCATACTTCAGTTATACCGCAAGGTCTCCAGGAGTGGCAGGCAGCATTTCCAGTAGCAGCGACAGTGACGTGGCCATGAACTGGGCCGACATCGCCGCCACGACCTCCTCCTCGCAACCCCCGTACTATGAGATGCCAAGTCGCCATCGCCTCGAAGTGCTCCGGTCAGAGGGACTAGATGATGACGACGGCAGCGACGAAATGGACGAGAAGCATGAATACAGCGGTAGCGGGAGTACGGCTATGCGGTTCCCGGACACGCATCTCGGGCGCTTGGCGAGTATCTTTTCTGAGCGAATGCCGTGTACGGGCATGTACGGGCCAACCCCATCGATGGCCCACGACAGTGCGTTCTCCATGCATGGCATAGACCCATGTGGAGGCTCCGATGAGCCGGACGACATGACCATGCGGACGCTTGAAGGCGGCGCCAGCTCCACGGGTGGAGGCAGCAGCAGCAGCAGCTACATGCTGCAACCATCGATGGACATGCCGTCACTGGACGAGCAAACCAGTGTCGACCTCCAGCAGCTCTTCCCCACGGGGGGGTCCTCGGAGGACACCGGGGAACACACGATGAGCCACTCGGAATCAGCTTCTGGGCGAAGCTGCTACCCTTCATACCCCTCCCATCATGCCTCGCCATCGCTGCCGTCCGACCACGACCTCGGTTCATCCATCGACCAGTTCTCCGAACGTAAGTCTTTTTCTGATGGGGTTGGTTTCTCTCACAGATTCTTCTCTTGCACTTTCTGGACTTGGTCAGAGAACCTCACATATTTCTCATTTTGACTTTCCCCACACACAGCGTACCAGTCTCTTCCCTCCCACGCGGACCACGCATCGGCCGCCGCCACCGCGCACATGATGGTGCCGTTCCCATTCGGCACCGGCACTTTGCACCCACACTCGGCCTTTGACGACGACCACGACGAACTCGACACCATGCAGGACGCGTCGGCATCCGCTCCGTCGCCCAACGCCATGGAGATGCAGGAAGTCTCGAACCTCTTCAACAACGCGTCGCTCATGACGCCACCGACGGCGATCACGATGCCGCGCACGACCATTGTGTCGCCGCTCAACGGCTTTGGCCCGCCGCGCATGATGCTGCCGCCGAGTCTCCGCGACCTCGCCAAGACCGAGTCGCTCGCAAGCACGTTTGATGACGACGACAGCAACGCCAAGTTTTCGCCGGACCGCCGCAAGCTGTGCTGTGTGGACGACTGCAAGTCGCAGGCGAGAGCGTTCAACCGCTGCAAGCGCCACGGCGGCTCGAAGCGCTGCTCGTATGCCAACTGCACGAAGAGCGTGCAAAGCCGCGGGCTCTGTATCCGCCACGGCGGCGGCTCGCGGTGCCAGGAGCAAGGATGCACACGTGCCGCGCAGAGCCACGGCAAGTGCAAGATGCACGGCGGCGGGCGCCCCTGCGTCGTGCCTGGGTGCGAGAAGAAGGCCCATCTGAAGCGGCTATGCCGCAAGCACGGCGGCGGCGCCAAGTGCAGTCTGCCCGACTGTGACAAGTGGGCCCAGCGGCAGGGCATGTGCATGACCCACTCGAAGCACCAGCACGCGCTGTTGGCATCTCCGCCCCCGTCGCCGGCGTCGTCGTCGGCTGAGTCGCCCTCGGAGGCTCAGGCCGCGACGTCGACGAAGCGGCCGGCGCCCGTGCGCACGTTCCTCCACCACCACGACCCGGCTATTTAAGCGGCCCGCTGAGTTCGATATCTTATTTCGCCATTTGGAGGCTTTGGCAATCGCATCAAAGTCCGCTCCTTCATACACACAGACAGAAGCACCATAACCCAACCATGATGTCTTGGCCACCTCATCATTTTGCCTTGGCATGCGGAAGCGTAACCGTTCCGTAACCGAGTAACCATGGGATACGATTACACGCCGAGTATACGATTACAGGGTACGATGAACGGCTGGGCTTTTCCCCCGCCAACCCAACCAAAAAAACGCGGGTAAAATTTAGACGACCCACAGGTTTACCCGCTAACTCTACTTTACCGCACTCTGTAAATACGAACCTTCACTAGAACATAGATTTGTGGTCCCCAATAGTGACATCTGTCGATAAAGCAAGGTTGTTGGGAGCAATGAGGGTCAGACCTGGTGGGGAGTTGGCCGCACTGGAACTTTGTATTGCCCTCAGCTTTTGAATGGGAAATTCAAACCTGCAAACAACCGGAAGAGCGGGTACTTCGATCTATTGCGTCGCGCCGACGGCGCCAAAGATCCTGGCCCGATAGATATCTCCCTCCCGCGTGCATCCGACGAGAGAGAGAGAGGGTAGAGAGAGTACGCGTTTTGGTTCCTGTATCCGCACTCAGCCGTCACGCAAAACGAAGAGCTACGGGATCAGCCATGGTAGACATTGCGACACCGACCGTCAGTTCGCGCGCGCGTTCCCCCAGTCCAAAGACACCGCTCGCAGATGACGAAACCTTCCGCGTCGCGGAGGAGCTCATGCTGCTCAGTGCATCGCGTGCAAGAGGTGTGCAGATCGGTGCCCACGACTCGGTGAGATCCCCATCGTCAAGAGTGCAACCTTTTATTTGATGTCGCAGTACTCATCTGGATGCTACGTTAGGCTGGCACGAAGAAAGCACCCCAGGTCGACGAGACGAATGGGCAGCAACGGTGCGTTTAAGAAGCGTGCGGCTCCAATGTGGGCGGGAGAGTAATGTCGTGGGTCGTACTTCGGATAATTCTTTAGCAAACGTCAGAAGGCACTCACAGCCCAGTTTGAATTGCTCATGGTACGTGGAGAGTATCCTGCTCAAGCCTATAGTAATCCACTATCTGACATTTAATCGTGGTTGCACAGAGTCCGACTTCCTCGGAGTCTTCACAAACAAGGAAGCGAGCACGCCCCAACCCGATCACGCATGAACTCAAAGTGCGTGAGAGATGCCAGCTACTCCCTTGTTGATTGGATTTGGCTGATTGTTCTTTTTGCAATAGGACATTCTCAACTCCCGCGTCGACGTCTCCCACTCACAGCTACTGAATGAGCATCGAACTCATTTCCGTCGCGCTCGCCGAAGGTACGTGAACAGTTCTGATTGACCTCTGCCGTGCCCACTTACGATGCTTACGCTACCATTCTAGATGGACCATTGAGCGAGCCAACAGACAAAAGGCTCTTCTGGATGGTTTCAAAGTGCAGGGCATTCCGCTGGTTCAGCACTTGGCTTCATTGACGCACTGGCGGTGAACATGAGCACAGCGTCCCTTTTGGGCATATCGTGATAAGAACACGTTATGGAAATGCAATCGATGTTTCGTCGGGCTTACCATTGTTGGAAGAAACGTTCCATCAGAACTGAAGGCCTCACGCACTGGCGAGCAGCTATGGATGCAGTTGCTTGCTCCCATCATCATTGATGGAATCGGATACAGTAAGCGTCACCCACATGCACGTGTGCTGGCCGTCGAAATGAACAGATACGTACCCCATGGATGCAATATCAAGTGTATCGCATGGAATGGTTCTGTGATACTGCTCTCTGTGTTCATCACAATCATTGACGAGAACATTCCGCTGCGCACGCGGCAAAAGTTCCGAAGCCAGCGAAAATGATCAGCTTGCGAAATGGAGCTTTCTTCGAGTGCGCCTCGAAGCGTCGCTATGGCCCTCCAATAAGAGTAACCGTTGACGACAGTCGATACGGTATGTCTTGTTGAAGTGACGGAACACGCGTGCCGTAACCTATGAGCATGGCCCCATCATTCCGCACCATCCCATGTCGAACCCCAGGAACGATATTGATCCAGAGGTAATCTCGCTCCATTGTTCAGCCCAACACAAAGCGCACTTGCTCTGCGATCCTTGCAGTGAATTTTGGTTCAGCTCAACAGCCAGAGAAGAAATGCAAGGTTCAGTTGTTCGCTGAAGTCGAGTCAGCTGCACTGCAGCCTGCAGTGCGTGTGACAGACAAGCGCCACTGATGGAGAAACGAGCCAGGCCAGACCGTGAAAGAACTGAAAGCATTTTTTATTCAATCTTCATATTTAGTAGTATTCACAATTGAAAAAGTTTATTTGATAGAGTTATTTTTGTAAAGAGAGCATGTTCTGGAGGGTTTGGCTTTGAAGCCACTATCAAATATGAGAGAACAGGGTCGCCAAACAATTGGAAAACAACTGATCTCAAACCGTCGAGACGCCTCATTTAGGGGTAGGGTAGATATTGCATGGCGGTTTCGAAGCTCCGAAAATCCGCAGGTGCACCACATGTCTCTTGTCAAGCGCGGAAGAGTGATGGTATCTCGACCCTCCTTCAACATCCGTCTGAGACTCAAGCAACCTTCGGACGACCTACTCCACCAATTTTAACACTTCGGCCAACATCTGTGGGCATCCGCACGTGGATCCCACACTCTGACCCAGGTCAGAAAGAAAAGAGCTCTAGAGAAAAAAAAAGCACCACAGAACACAACCCACAAACGGAAGCCTTCATTTCTCGCTCTTTTGTCGCGACCATCATCACTCAGCCGCTTTCTTCACGGTAATCCAAGGGCTTCTTTGCCCCACGCATTTGAATTTCGTTCCACATCCGTGAGTCCAGCAAGGAGCAAAACAGCAAAAACCAACAAAACCAAACTCCCCTACACGAAAACTGAGTGTTTGCATCGAGAAAAATCTTTTTTTTTCTTTCGCACCACTCCAACCAGAAGCAGATCAGCAACAGAAGCCAGCAGAGCGAAAGGAGGATCTCCCTCGCTGAGAATTGAGGAAAGCCCACGCGTGAGCATCACGCGCATTAACGAGAGAGAGGACACCACCAAGGGGATTGATTGTATCTAATCTCCCCCTGCAGCATTGAGGAAGGCCACGACGTCGCTCGAGATCTCCGCGTTTGGTGCGCGCGCACCACCTCCGCCTCGACCTTCGTCTCCGCGGACCCCATCTCCGGTCGATTCCAACGCCAACGCCAACAGTTGGTTGGACGAGTATTCGTTGGATTTCCCAACAACTTTATTGTTTGTGCCATCGCCAACGTCGTCGCTGGACGACCAAGCAGAAAGCCAGTCGCCGGCGACTTCCATGGGCACGTACGACCGCACGCTGCAGTGGAGAATGATGCAGCAGCGCCACCCCCACAGCAGTCTCACCACGAACCCCTATTTCGCCGGTGGGTACAGCGCGTTGGGCACGACCGCCTCGGGTGAGCGCCGCTCGACCAGTCTTCAGGCGTTGTGTAACTCCAACAGCAGCAGCGACGCTCTTGCCGCCAGTGCCGTATCGTCCACAGCATCGTCGTCGACATCGACGGTCAACAACAGCTACTACACTTCGGAAGATCGAGCAGCGCCAGTCAAGCGCCAGCGGCTCAGCAAGCTCTCGCCGCGCACGACGTCCTCTGGCGGCGGCCCACAGCGCGCGAATGCGTTGGCGTCGTACTTGCCGTCGGCCAACGAATACAGCACCAACAACTATCCATCGAGTTGCGCGCCAACATCGGCTGCAGGAACATTCCCCCAAGAATCTTCTGGAGGAGAATGGTTCTCGCAACGACCATCGACAGGTTCTGGTTCTGGTGGCGGCTCAGCCGGGCTCACGATCAACACAAGCCACAGTTATGTGTCGTCGGCCAGCAATGAGAACGGTTCCGGGAGCGGTTCTACCCCTCTCACGAGATCATCGTTGGTATCGCCGACCACGATCTTTGGCATGGAGAATCTCATGGCCGATTATGAGTCGGGCTTCTATTCGTTCTGGAATGGGCCGAACGGTGGCAGTGTCATGGGGTACGACAGCGAGGCGACCACGCCCACGGCCGACCGCCACAGTCAGAGCCACGTCTACATGCCCGAGGAAGAACTCAAGATGGATTACCCACAGCTGCCCGATCTCAACCAGGGCGATCTCGACTACATCTACGGCTCCATGGATTCAACCAGCGGCCGCACGATCGGCGACGCCCATTTGGAGAATCGAGCATCGTACACAGGAGGGCTCAAGCGAGACCGGTCGTCGGACGAAAGCAGCAAACTGGGACTGGGATCCTCGGGACTGATGTCGCCCACGCAGACGAGTCTGCTCTCGCCACTGGCACCCAGTGGGTTCCGCAATCTCTCACGCACGGCGACGATCGAGACCAAGCGACCGGTGCCATCACGTAGCCAGGGTTCCTACGGAGAATCATCTGGCGTGGGCCACCACGCCTCGACGGTGTTGAGTGCCACCACCACAAGCGTTGCGGCAAGCCGGCGGCCGTCTACTTCCTCTGTGGGTAGTAGCTCCGCTACGCCTGGCACGAAGCGACCGCGCAGTCGCCAGTGTGAATTCCCGGGCTGCGAGAACCGCGCACGGTCTCACCAGAAATGCAAAAAGCACGGCGGCGCCCATCAGTGTGTCTTTGAAGGTTGCGAGAAAAACAGCCAAAGCCGCGGGCTCTGCATCGCCCATGGTGGCGGCTCGCGGTGCAAGATTGACGGCTGCACGCGTGCGTCGCAGTCCAAGGGCCGTTGCAAGTCTCATGGCGGTGGTGAGTACTGTGCCGTCGAGGGCTGCCGGAAGAAGGCCCATTTGAAGCACTTGTGCCGCACCCACGGCGGCGGCGTGCGCTGCAAGGACGCCAAGTGCATGAAGTGGGCCCAGCGCAAGGGCTGGTGCATGGCCCACGCCAAGGAGGTGCTTGGTACGTGAACACCATCCAGTTAAGAGGAAACTGCTCTTCCAAGGACGCTCCATATTTTATTATATTCCTGTTCTATTGCGAGGGCTTTTTTTATTGTGTACTTTCTGAGATTTGAACTCAATCGGAGTGACCACGAGTGTGACGTTGATCACCATGGAGAGCAAACCCAACTGAATGTCGTATTCTCATTGATGATTTTGACACAGAATTACAATAGCACAACACTCTGATCCGCTTGGTTCTGCTCTCTCGCTCCCTCGTTCTCCCTCTCTCATTCTCTCCTCTTCCCCTCGCTCGCTCTTGTGTACAATATACGACGGCTATCTTATAAATACGTCAAGATTGCAGCGGCACCGGCCGACGACGTCGTGCACGTCGCCGAATCGCTCGAGGGCGTGGGTGACGACACGGGCGACTCGTCGTCCATGTCATTGTTGCTGCTCGCGTCGTCGCTCGCGCCGCTGGGTGAGTTCATGGGGACATTATCAAAGAGATTGTAGAGCTCGGCCCACGGGAGCTCCTCGGACGAGACCACCCGTCGCTCGTGCTGGTCGTCGGCAAAGAGCATGTGGTCCACGAGATCGCCCGACTCGGGCAGCATGTGGGTGTCACCCATCGCCGAGTTTTGATGATGGTACCCGTGGTTCATCGTGGACTGTGGAGCAGGCGGCTGGAAGAGCATGTCAAGATTCTCGCCCACAAACATGGGGCGTTGCTGGTGCGGCCGTTGCTGGTGCGCATGGCCGTGATTATGGCTGTTGCTGTGGCTGTGGCTGTGGCCATGGTGGTGGTGATCGTGACGAGAGGAAGGCGACTGGGACAGCGGCGGCATCGGCTCGACCTTGAATGTGACTTCCTCCATCGCATGCTGCAGCTGAGCAGTCCCAACATTCGACGTCTTGTGGGACGGCGATGGACGGTTCAGCACACTCCATGCCGACGCGTGGGTCTGGCTCTGGCCGTGAACGTGCGGGTGGTACTGGTGGTGGTTCCCGGCGTGTGGCGACGACGTGGCCGAGGCCGAGCCCGACGAGTAGGACGACATCGTGGACGGAGCCGGCGACGCCGGGGCCATGGCGCGCTTCCGCTTCTGGCCCCGCTCGTCCTCGACCTCTTCATCATTCTCGTACACTTCAGCCTCGGGCTTGACCGTCGCATGGCTCGCGCGTCGGCTCGAGTAGATGGAGAATGTATCGGACCGGAGCCGCTCGAGACAAAAGAGGTACGACCCCATGGGCTTCAAAAACAAAATCTCGAGTACGTGCTGGGCGTCGCTGCCCGAGAGTCCCTGGCCACGAGGAGCCGTCCATCCGTAATGCCAGGCCTTGCACTCAGCGTTAAACTCGAACGTCGCTGACTGCAACGTCGACTCCATCGCGGCACCGCGGAGAATACCAGGAAAGAGAGGGTTCAGTGGATGGTCCTTGTCCCGTACGTACTGGGAGAGCTCATACTTCTCGATGGTCTGGCCCGGAAAAACCTCGGGACCCGAGACCATGGGATCAAAGGCACCCTCGAGGTTCAGGAACCTCGCGTAGGCGAGCACAGCCGGCGCGGTCGACGAGATGGGACAAATCTTGATGCCGCCGGATTCCGTGATGCGGCTCACGGCCACGTGCACGCGGATCGAGTCACCACAGAATCCAGAACTCACGTGGCGTCCGTTGCGGCAGCACGGGAAGCACCGCAAGTTCTTTTGCCCGCCCTTCTTGTTGTTGCGCTGGTACCGCGGCTGAAACAATTGGAAATTCTTGGTCGGCGCAATGAACGACGCGCGCACATTCAGTCCGTGCGGGTTGTCACACGAGTCGTCGCAGCACGGCTTGGGAATCGTATTGTAGACCATATTGTCGTCATTGTCGTCGCGCATGGGGCGCGTGTTGCCGTCCGACTCGATCCACGTCCCGAATCTGTCCGATTAGAAAAATACGCGGTGTGAGAGCCCTTTCTTCGATGCAAGAACTGTGTGATCCAGAAGAGCGTACCCGGCCTCGATCTGGTACGTCGGCGGTTCCACGAGCAGCGAGTCCCGGGCCGCAAAGAGCTTGTAAAAGTCGAGCCCGCCGTTCTCGCTACTCGGGAAAATCTGGCGCATGGCACTCAGGCTCGCGTACTTGACCTATCTCAGCAGACAAGCACCACGTGAGAACCTCTGGCCTCGTGTCTATGTCGACGGAAGAGAGGGGACGCTCACGTACAATGGACGTGTACGTGTACTCTCCGCGCGCTGGCTTGACGACACAGGTCG
Organism: Pythium aristosporum; assembly: GCA_023337755.1. NCBI lineage: Eukaryota > Oomycota > Peronosporomycetes > Pythiales > Pythiaceae > Pythium > Pythium aristosporum. The sequence goes on from JAADXL010000288.1 coordinate 26,656, forward strand.
AGACGTGGCCGACCGTGTGCGTGTTCTTCAGGATCAGGCGCAGTATCCGCTCAAACTCCTTGACGTGGCGCGGATCCACGGCCATGCGCGTGACCATCACCGCCTACATCCATCCACCCACATCGCATTTAGATACACCGAGAACATTCCCCCTCTCGTCCTGATCATCCACGCCAAGCCCGCGTGGAAGGACGATCACAAACACGCGAGAGAACCGGACCTCTTCGTCATCCTCAATGTTGCTCGCCTGGAGCACCTCCATGAGCATGTTGTAGGACTCGACGCTGCGCTCGTCGTCCACATCGTTCTCCCCCATGATCGGCGCCGGGCCCTGCATCTCTTGCTTCCTTCGTCCGCAGTGAGCGAGTCCGGAGCTGTTCACCGGATTCTCCCACACACCAGACGCCTTTGGAATTGACCGGGTCCTTCTGGGAGTGGCTGGTCCACGGGCGAGAGTGATGGTCTCCAAGGAAGCATTTTACCGTCCACCCTGTGAAATACGATTTTGCAGACCACTGGAACCTCTGTTGAATAATTTCCAGGGAGAAAGTGGTGAAAAATATACGATCGGATTTGAGAGGGGAGGCAAATGACAGGTGGTTAATTTGCGTTATCTCTGACGGATACGAACTTCTCTGGATAGTTTTTGTGGACACGCGAAAAAACACCCATGATGAATAGAAATCCAGTGGCAGATCACGCCTGGATTCTATGACCCGTGGATGCACCATGACGAGCGGCGCCACCACTGACTTCTTTAATCTGGGCTGGATGGATGGCCACTTCGGATCATGGGGGGCTGCGGGGTTTCCGAGCCATTCGGATGCAAGTGCATTCTGGTTGGGGGGTGCGACATTGGTGCAACAGAGCTTCAAGGGCGGCTGCCCCAGTGAACGGCGGTAAAGACACGCTCCCATTAGCTGAGGAGATCAGCAAGGCTTCGAGAAGACCTCGAGCTGGGTCGAGAAAGACGCTGCCGTCTTGAGTCTGGGGTGTCCATTCTCCAGCCATGCAGAGGCCAACTCGAAAGGTGACGGCAGTGTCCCGAGGCTGACACGCGCAGCTTGGCATTCCGCCAGTGACGGGAGCAGTAATGCAGGAGGATTCCCTGCAGGAGGATTCACATCCATGCTGCAAATTGAAGAGGAGGAATGATTTGTCAGCAACTTCAATCGTGATTCGATTAGTCATCACACGCATGATCGAGTCTGCTCACCGTTTGACGCTTTTCCTTGAGGCGTTCTTGGTTTCAGTGTGCGACGCGGTTGCTAGCACCACACTGACTTGGAGCTCAGCTGGGCACGGCTGATCGAACTGCCGCAGTGACTTGAGCTGCTGGATGCTGTACTCAAGTTTCTTATGCTGACCTTCGCCTTGCGCCCCGCCCATGTCGGCTTGTCCACATGCAACTAACAAGGCGGACTCCGTTTCTACGGTCACGCCTGTGCTGTGCTTCAACTCGTGTGGGAATTCTGGCGGTGCATCCCCCACGAGATTCTTGGGCGTCGCCTCAATCGGGTCCTCTGCCTCAGAGACCATCACCTGGTCCATCAAGGCTGCAACGTCTTCCTCATCGTCCTGTTCTTCGACTTGGTCCAAATCGACCTGCGCGTGGTGCTCACTCTTTCCGAAGGTTGCGTCGTCATGGTCCAGAGGGAAAGCTTCGTGGTCTGAACTCTTGTCGCCTCGGTCGACAGGATCGCTCGAAGCAATAGACAACGGCTCAATATCTTCCTGTTCGGCCTCCGCGTAGTATGCCTCGAAGCACGACTGGCAGTACAAACAATCGTCCGCTTGATCCACGATGATCGGATTCTCGAGGCTTCCTACTTGCTCACATGTCGTGCATCGGTCGGGATTCGCTTGGGCGTTGTCTTCATGGACGTGCCTTGCCGTCGACATCGTATCCGCTGGTGGCGGCGAGTGTGGCGCCGCCATGATCCTCTTGGCTCGTCGTCGTCGCCGCCGAATGTACGTCACAACATTCTCCAGTGGCGGGTGGAACGCATACTCCTCGTGCAGTCCGCATCCGTCGAGTAGCTGCAGCGCATAGTCAAAGTATCCGATCGCGTCCTGGACCTGGATCGGGTCACCGATCGCCAACGTTGCGTCGCCCAAGTTCTTGCTCAGCACAAACGCCGCCGCGTGGTGCTGCGTCTCGTAGGCGACACGCAGTAAGTCTTTCCAGGTCGCGATCGCAGCCGCGTGCTTGCCCGCGCGGAACTGCACGCGGCCGAGTGCGAGCCCCTCGGCTATCTGCGGATCCATCATTTTGGCGAGTGACCTCCACAAGACCCCATGAAAGTGACATATGGGAAAATGGTTCAACAGTAGTGACATTCGAGATCCTCAGCTATCTCGGCACTTCTAGACGAGCCCTACTTCTTCTTGAGCGAGTCAAGGTAGCGACCGAGCGCCTTCTGGGTCTTGTCGGTCTGGGTCACATCGTGGAAGGTCTCATAGTCCTGCTCGAGCGAACTACTGAGGCGGTTCGCCGTGTCCTGACGCATGATCCGCTTGGTATGCACACGCGCTCCGTCTGTCATAGGGACAATCCACCAGATTAGAAAGGACAACTTCATGAGATGGACGTCTTCAGTGCGTACCTGGAATGGCGAGCCAGCGCTCCATGGCTGCGACCGACCGCGGCATGACTTCTTCGAGGGGCACGGCCTCGTCCACGAGCCCAATGGCCTTGGCCTTGCTGGCGTCCACCTGGATGCCCAGACCGAGCATCTTCTCGGCCTCGCGTTGGCCGATCGTGTTGACAAATGTGTCGCGGAACCACAGCGGCGCGACGATGCCCAACTGCGTCTCGTTCAGGCCAATCACGGGCTTGCCCGCCGTCATGATGCGGTAGTCGCAGCTGATCGCAAGCAAGCAGCCGCCCGCGGGGCTGTGGCCTTCAATAGCGGCGACCGTCGCGAGACGAGACATGTAGAGATGCAGGTAGAGATTTTGGAGTGCCGTCCAGAACTTTTTCAGACGATCGGGCTACAGGCAAAGTGACAAGACGTCAGCACGGCCGCATGGAAATGTAGCCTGTGAAACGTATTGTATGTACCTGGGTCTGGTACATTTCGAGAATGTCGAGACCGGCGGAGAAGACGCGCTGGTTCGACGACGCCAGGATCATGCCACTGCAAAAGGTTCCAGTGTGAACACCAATATCCGAATGGGGATCATGAGCCACAAGGGGCTGCAATCGTATTCTCACCGCATGCTCTTGTCAGCTTCCAGATCTTTGATCGTCTTACCCAGCGCGAGCAACAGCTGCGCTCATGGGCAATACTCAACGTCAGTGGCCAGCATACGTCCACACAGACATCAGCGCATTGCAGATCGTCACCTCGGTGTTGAGTGAGTTGACCGGCGGGCGATTCATGCGCACGATCGCATAGTTGTCGATCTTCTCGACAAGCACAAGCGGCGGCTTCTCGGCCGCGGCCGCTGCCGACGAGAACAGCGCCGTGCGCAGCGTCGGCGTCTTGATGGTCGCGCGCAGAGCTCGCGTCGTCGCCCACATCCTTTCACGTGGAGAGAAGATGCCGAATAGATCTCCCAGGTTGAACGTGAAGATCCGAACGTGACTAGTGTCACATTCCACCAGTCGGTGGTAGTATGTACTGTATCTATCCTTTTAAGTACGATATATCATACTGTGCCACCGATCCACCACAAGAGTCTTCCCCTGTTTGTGCAACAACAGTACTGTATATAGCCCTAATAGAAGATCGCTACGTGCGCCAAACATTGAAGAGCGAGCAGCTCCACACTTCCATTACCGCCACCGCACCACTCACTTGCATTCTCTCTCTCGCTCTCTCCTGCTATCGCAATGACGACGCCGAATGGGAAAACCGTGGGCATTTGCGGCGCGACGGGCGCCGTCGGTCTGGAGATCGTCGAGGTGCTGGCGCAGCGCAAGTTCCCCGTGAGCAAGCTCGTGCTGTTCGCGTCGGCGCGATCCACGGGCAAGGTCGTGGCGACGCCGTTTGGTGACGTCACGATCCAGCTCTTCTCCGTGACGAAAGCGGCCAAGCTCGACTATGTGTTTCTCGCCGTCTCGGGCGATTTCTCGCTCCAGTACGCCCAGGAACTCGCGTCGGTGCCGAACGGTCCCGTGGTCATTGACAACTCATCGGCGTTCCGGTACCACGCCGAGATCCCGCTCGTGATCCCGGAGATCAACGGCCATGTGCTACGTGCGCAGGGCGAGGGGAAACCAGCGCCGCGATTGATCGCGAACCCTAACTGCACGACCGCGGTCGCAGCCATGGCGCTGTGGCCGCTCCACTGTGAGTTCAAGATCAAGAAGCTCATCGTGTCGACCTACCAGGCAGCGAGTGGCGCCGGTGTCGAAGGTATGGAAGAACTCCGCGCCGGCACGGCCGCGTCGCTCGCGGATCAGCCAGTTGACCACAAGGTCTTCGCGCACCCGCTGCCGTTCAACCTGATTCCGCACATTGACAAGTTTCAGCAGAATGGCTACACCAAGGAAGAAATGAAAGTCACGTGGGAGACGCGCAAGATCTTTGAAGAACCCGAGCTGCTCGTGAGCTGCACGGCCGTGCGCGTGCCCATCATGCGCGCCCACTCCGAGGCGCTCTCGCTGGAGACGGAGAAGCCTGTGGACTTGGAGCGTGCGCGCGCGCTGCTGGCCAAGGCCGACGGTGTCGACTTTGTCGATGACGTCGGCTCGTACAAGTACCCAATGCCCATGAACGCGACCAAGAAGTTCAACATTGAAGCCGGTCGTCTTCGTGAGAGTCTGGTCTTTGGCAAGAACGGCTGTGAGCTGTTTGTCTCTGGCGACCAGCTCCTTCGTGGAGCGGCGCTGAACGCCGTGTTGATCGCCGAGTTTATCGAGACGCCGTCTGCCGTGGCCCAGTTCAAGAAGAAGGGAAAATGCCCCGTGCATTTCTCCAAGGAAACGCAAGGAAAGGCACTCTTTCTCGTGGGTGGTGCCGCGCTGGGCGTCGCTGCTGCCGTGGGTGTTAGCTACCTCAAGCAGCAGAGCAAGTAAATAGAAGCAACCTCACGAGTTGACTCGTGCGTACGAAATGATTCGATTGGTGTGGTCAATGGTGCTTGCTATTGTTGCCGCTTGCAGGTCGAGCACTCACCATGGAGGTTGACGACGAACAGGCAGCGCCGGCGATCCCCAAGCTGTCCTTCTCCCACTGTGGGACCGGAAGTCCTTTACTGCTGCTGATGGAGACGGAACGCAACTGGTGCATGACGGCGCCGTGTTTCATCTTGCGGATGGTCTCAGCCGTTGCCGCCGTCGTCCTCGAGCCAGCGCCTGAGGAGTCGGGGGTGCTTTGATTAGCAGAGGCACCGGCTTCTTGGCGTTTCCTGTGTGTGTAGAAACAACCAGCGTCGACTCAGCTCCACAATGTTCGCTGGGATACTGAAGTGCACTCAATACGTACTGAAACTTGTGTGCAAGATGGGATTGCATCATGCGGCGCTGGTTGGCATTGACGTCTTTCTTGTCGAGCAGCGCGAGCCGCGATGACGAAAACGTCATGGCCTTTTCGCGGTATTTCGGTACGTTGGTGACAGGGTTCTGCCGCAGGTCGAGTTCAACCAGCGACGAGAGACTCGACAAGAGTCCAAACACGTCCTCCAGCTCGCTAATCTCATTCCTCGAGAGATCGAGCTCCCGGAGGCTGCGTAGTCCGGTCAAAGCACGCGTAGAAGTCACGCGGCAATTCGACAAGATCAGCACCTGCAGCGATCTCTGTTGGCATGACCCCCTGTGAGACCTCGAGCGATTCAAAGCACTAATGCTCAACGTACCGACAAGGCTTGGATCGTGGCTTCGTCGAACGAAAACGTCTCACTCTTGGCCAAGTTCTGGTTGCTCATATGAAGTTCTTGCAGGTACACGCAGTTGCCAAGTCCTTCGAGGCGAGAGATGCGGTTGCCCTCAATGTACAGCTTCTCCAGTAGAGGTAGTGCCTCCATTCCCTCCATCTTTTGGATCCAGTTGTGTTGGAGATGGAGATGAGTGAGCAGTGGAATGCAGTTGATGTTCTCGATCGTTTCGATCTCGTTGTCGTACATGTAGAGCACTTTGAGGTTGGGACACTTTTCGAGCAACTGGATGTTCTTGAAGACTTTCTTTTCGTTGCCATTGAGCGTCAAGTGGGTCACGCGCTTGAGATACTGGTCGAGGTGTTCGTTCTTGCCGACTGTGAGTTTGGACGCCTGGACAAGCGTCTCGACAGTGATCTCTCGGACGCGCCCATTCGCTGTCGAGCCGTTCTCGCCCGCGTAGTGGCTGGCCATTTCAGAGGCAAAGAGGCCAGAATACTGAGCTTACAACAGCGATGTATTGCTGCAGTGAACTACCCAATGTGGTGAGGAGGCAGCCATGCTGTAATGGGACCGAGATCTGAAACGGACCGCAAAGAATAGAATAGATTGATCAGCATGTCTAGTGACTGTCCCAGCCATTTCCTCGCCAGACCAACACGCATTCGGTAGCTACGCGACTGCGTGTCTGTGGTGGTGCAAGCGATTGTAACGAGTGCGCTGCATGGCAACTGATGGGACCATGGACACCTAGCTCTCAAAAGATCGCCACGTTCGTGTCCTTTCGCGTTCCTCTCTTCTGATTGGATATAAATCAGAGAATGGTATCATTTCAGCCAATCAAACGAGATATCATGAACACTCCAGATTGGGTGGTGATGAAGGCAAGTGTGGTGGATCGGGTCCCGTCTTTGTTTTCGCAAGAAGTCTCTGCCGGTAATTTACCGCCCCACAGGGAATTGACAAAGAAACTGTTTCGACCATCACTCGCGACTCGACATACAAAAGCCAATATGTTTGTCTCAAATAGCGCAACACTCGCCCATAGATTTCAACACAGGTGGGTTGGCGGAACCGTAAACTACCTTTTCCTTCCCGACCTCGGCTTGGAGACGCGGGAATTCGGGACGCTGGATCCCGCGCCTCATTGTTTTGCTGAAGCAATTTGACAACGACAAGAACGACCAACATGAACAGAGGTACGCGCACGTTTCGGTCTCTATCTCTGCTTCCACGGGGATCCGGCCGATGCAAAGACCACGAGGAGATGCGCCTGTGCAAGCGCGATCCATTGATATGCTGCTTGGCGCGGTGGCGTCTCGTTTTGGCGTTGAAATCCCCATCTCCATGGAGTCTTCGTTTCCTACTTTTGCTGACGTCAGTTCTGTTGATTTGAACGATACAGAGAAACCAGCTTACGTGCCTCCTCACATGCGAAACCGCTCGGACGGCGGCTCGGACCGTGGCGTCTCGGAGGAGCGTCGCGGCGGCGGAGGCTACGGCGGCGGCCGCGGCGGCGACCGCGAACGGCGTGGCGACTCGCGCGACCGTGGCGACGCGCGTGGACCTCCGACCAACTCGCGCTGGTCGGGGTTTGAATCCGACCGCCGTGGTGACGACCGTCGTGGTGGCTACGGCGGCGGCTACGGAGGGGACCGTGGAGGTTACGGAGGGGACCGCGGTGGTGGTTACGGTGGCGACCGCGGCGGAGGGTACGGTGGCGGCCGCGATGGCGGCGGCTACGGTCCGCGCCGCAACGAGCTCGGCTACCACGGTGACATCCGCCCCAACGAGCGTCTCGAACACGAGCTCTTTGCGAACGCCAAGTCGTCGGGCATCAACTTTGACAAGTATGACGACATCCCAGTCGAGACGAGTGGCGAGAACGTGCCGGATCCGGTGTTTGAGTTCACGGAGGAATTCCTCGGTCCCGAGGTGTGCCGTAACTTGGACCTGTGCAAGTACGACAAGCCGACGCCTGTGCAAAAGTACTCGATTCCGATCGGCCTGGCCGGTCGTGATATGATGGCGTGTGCGCAGACGGGCTCGGGCAAGACGGGCGGCTTCCTCTTCCCGACGCTTGCCGCCATGCTGCGTGCAGCGCCCGTCGATGGCCCGCCGACCGGTGGCCGTTCGCGTAAGATCTTCCCAACGGCGCTCGTGCTCGCGCCGACGCGTGAACTGGCGTCGCAGATCTTTGACGAAGCCCGCAAGTTCTGCTACTGCTCGGGTATCGCGCCGGTGTGTGTCTACGGTGGCGCTGAAGTCGGCCGCCAATTGCGCGAGCTCGAAAAGGGTTGCGATCTGCTGGTCGCGACGCCCGGACGTCTCGTCGACTTGATTGAGCGTGGCCGCATCTCGCTCTCGATGATCAAGTTTCTCATCCTTGACGAGGCTGACCGCATGCTCGACATGGGTTTTGAACCGCAAATTCGCCGCATCGTCGAGCAGGAAGACATGCCGCGTGAACGCCAGACGTTCATGTTTAGCGCGACGTTCCCGCGTGAGATCCAGCGGCTCGCGTCCGACTTCTTGGACAACTACATCTTCCTCACGGTCGGCCGCGTCGGCTCAGCGTCCAAGGACGTTAAGCAGCAGGTTGAGTACGTCGAGCAGTACGACAAGGAAGATTTCTTGGTGCGGTTCCTGAACCAAGTGCAGGACGGTCTGATCCTGATCTTTGTCGAGACCAAGCGCGCCGCCGACTTTTTGGAGGATATGCTCTGCAGGGAAGGCTTCCCGGCGACGTCAATCCACGGCGATCGTTCGCAGCGTGAGCGTGAAGCCGCGCTCCAGAGCTTCCGCACGGGCCGCACGCCCGTGCTCGTCGCGACCGACGTTGCGGCACGTGGGCTCGACATTAACGGCGTGACCCAGGTCATCAACTTCGACATGCCCAACAACATTGACGACTACGTCCACCGTATTGGCCGCACGGGCCGTGTCGGCAACCTCGGTCATGCGCTGTCGTTGCTCAACGACAAGAACCGCAACATGGCGCGCGAGCTTTACGAGATGCTGGTCGAGAACGGTCAAGAGACTCCGCGCTGGCTCGAGGAGATGGCCCACTCGGGCTTCCGTGGCGGCGGCGGCGGCCGTGGTGGTCGTGGCGGCCGCGGCGGGGGATCGCGCTTTGGTGCGCGCGATTTCCGTCGCGAAGGTGGCGGAGGTGGCGGTGGTGGCCCTCCGTCGCGTGGCGGTGGCGGC
>JAADXL010000289.1:0-35270 GCA_023337755.1 Pythium aristosporum
ATCCAACATCCAACATCCAACATCCAACATCCAACTCCTCTTTTCAAGCAACATCCAACAAGTTGTTGAACGGCGGCAGCAACCTTCCGACGACCTCCACTTGCCTACTGATCATTGGGCAAAATACGGCACTCAGATTATAGTATTATCAACCAATCAAAGGTCGGTCGATCATGCAATAGCACTACTACCACGAGACAGGAGATGAAGACCTGGGCTCGTGGCGATATATGGACGAGCGCGCGGCTCACTCCATCAGCTGCAACTCATTGGCTGCGTCAATAAGGGCCTTCAGCACTTGAGGAGCAACCAGCGCGAGGCGTTCGGCCATCTTTTCCTCTTTGTCTCCGTGTGGAATCGCCTGCGCTGAGCTGCCGGCCGTCTTCTTCTCCGCTACATCCGTCTCTGTCGTGTCGTTCCACCAACCCGCGATGAGCGGCAGACACGTGCACGCCACATACACCACCATGATGTAGACGCCGGGTGGCATACCAAGGCGGCGAGCGAACCAGGCGCCGGAGACGAGCGCAATCGCCACCGCGACCGCGAGCACGCCGTACGCGACGTACAGACCGGCCCATCTTGGATAGCATTTGGCGACGAGCGTCGCGCTCACAAGGAGGGCGAACATGAGGGCAAAGGCGCCCAAGACGTGGTTCTTGATCGCCACAGACCCACGAGAGTCTGCGGTAGTAAAAGAATGAAAAAATGTCAGTCTTTAACATACCAGTCCCATCGATTCCATCAGAAAACGCACCGGCATCGTCGTGCAGGTTTTAGTCTGCGCTCGCTGGGCGCGGCGCCACTGGCTGATGCGCCATTACGGCGAGAAGCTGCACCATGCCGCTGAAGTGTTCGTGGACTCGCGTCGCCGAGGCTTGACTGGTGCGCAGCAGCGTCTTCCGGGTCGCGAAACGGTCCACGGCCGCTGGATCTCCACGTCCGAGTTCCACGAGGTTCTCATGCACGTCATGCACCCAGTTGTTTCCATCTCGTGGTGCGCCGTAGATATCGAGCGCGGTTCTTCCTGGCAAGCCGGCTGCGATGCGAATTTTGGCCTTGACTACATCCAGACTATCGCCTGGAACGACATCGACCTCGTGGAAGACGAACGAGCCGACGACGAGCACAAGCGCCTTGACCATGCTGCTGGTCACGCGACTGCGATGGTGGATTGATCTCTCTGCCTCTACGTTGGCGACGACTGTGGACAGCGCGGTGCGGATTCGTTAATGACACCGAAGGGAAGTTGCCGACTTGCGAACACTCGATGTTTGTATGAGGGATAAGAGAAGGCCAATCACCGTCGAGTATCGCGGACGCCTTTCTTGTTTGCCAACATTTTGCGCCGAAAAGACCACACCCACCTGGGTCTTGTTCGATCAACCCGCCCGCTTGGTTCTCGAGACTTCGCACTCTCTCGTTTGCGCCCACCGCCACAGCCAACCATGCAGGTCTTTGCGATGATCGTCGGGCTCGATGACTTTGCCATGTCCGCGATGATCGAGCCGCACGAGACCATCGCGACACTGTTCGACAGGTACGAGCAGAAGCTCGTCTACTTGGAAATGCCCCACCAGTTCACGGCAGGGTATTCGATCGAGCACACGCGCCGCGATGGATTCAGTGACGACAACGACGACGATCCGGACTACATCGGGATGCAGAACGGTGATCCCGACGTCGTGGCCAAGTACCTCGCGCCGGCCGCCCGACTGGACACGAGCAAGACCATGGCCGATTACTTTGGCGCAGGCGTCAAGCCAGAGACCATCTCGATTGCGCTCACGTGGCCAGCCGATTTCACTGCGCATGAGAAGCGAGAACGGGAGCTCGGAAGAATCGAGGCCGAAGAGTTGGCCGCGAAGGAGCGAGATAGATATCCTCTGCCGTCGATGTGGCCTCCACCAACGACCGAAGCGAGCACGCGGATCGCTCCGAACGACCACCAGATCCCTCCATCCACCATGACGCGAGTGACAAAGCCGTCTCCGTGTCCGTGGCAGTGGCTTGTGTCGTGCTTTCCCCTAGCGGCTCGAAGCTGCTTGAACATTGTGCGCCGTGGAGACGACGCCAAGAAGAACGATTGAAATCCGGCAGGAGAAGTTGGCGCACATCGGAGAGTTAGTGAGATTGGTTGCTTAGCTGATCAAATCATCGCAATACACATCCCCCAGGCGAATTCTTGTCCTTCGACTGCGTACAGCTCGAGACCGAGAGACGACACAGCCTTTTACTCATACGAGACACAGTGCATGGCAGATTCGCGGACCTCAGACGTTGGCGCCACGGGCACTCTGGTATCTCGTCGCGACAACGGCAGATGCATTGAGGAAGGATCCCTTCACGAAGATTTGAGAAGCAACGCCGAGATGGTAGCTTCTGAAACCGATACAGATAGTAGCGCGAGTCTTTTGGGAATGGCGTTGGTGTCGTTGACGAGGGTCATGGCGCTAGCGTAGGCGCTGCTTCGCGACAGAGAACTCATGGCGGCGCCTTCATGTTCGTTTTTCCCAACGGATTCCTGAGCTCTTCAAGTAACATTCCACAGCCTCGTACAACCTTCCGACGACAACCACAACGCAGTGTGAGGATTGGACATTAATCAAGTGCAAAGAAACCATTTTGACCAATAAAGGTCATCATCGATACTTATTTTTAACCAATCAAAGGCCGTAACGATATGGAATGGCAACTTCCAGGCCAGAAATGGGCGGAATGATGAGACCGGCTTCATGCGAACACGCCAAACGCCTCGGCGGCGTCCGCCATGCACTTGTAGAAGAGCGGGAATGTGTACGTGAACGCCATCAGCAGTGCCTCCTGACTGTCTCCACCGCCATTGGGTGCGTTCAGGATGGCCAGAATGAGCGGCATCGACGCGAACGGAATCGCAGCCAGCTGCAGATGCGCGTTGAGCGGCTTACCGGGGGCGAGCGTGACGCTGAGAGAAAAGGAAATGGCCGCCGTGATAGTGCAATACGCGATCGCCGCCAAACTCGCGCTCGTAGGGTTGAGGCGACTCGCACACGAAGCCAGGACCGCTAGCACCACGAGCGCGAGCATGACGACAGCCGTGGTTATCGGCCGTGCAGCCGCTCGCGCGTGAGAAACTACAGTTGTATCAACGAGAAGCGATTGATTAGAACCCCCAGGTATACCAGCACCATCAACAGACGTACGTTTGTAATTGTGCGGATCGTGTGTCGGCGTCATCACGACGAGAAGCTGGACCATGTTGCCGAGGCGCTCGTCAATGTGGGTCGATAGGTCCTGGGAATCATCGACTCTCGTGAGCGGCGTGATGAAGCGATCGAAGGTCGATGGGCTGCCGTCTTGAATCTCGGTATACACGCCATTCGCCCAGCTGTCTCGTTTCTCCGGAGGTGCGCCGTGGAGGTCAAACGCGGTTCCATCGGGCAAGCTGCAGGCGGCACGGATCGCGCGCTTGACGTGCGCGAGATCATCGTGGGGTCCAATCTTGATGTCGAAGAAGAAGCGCGAGCCCACGACAAGGCCGCGCACCATGGTGTGTTCCGTTGGTGCTGCTTGCTTGCGTTGGAGTAAAGTGGGGATCTCCTTGATCGGCAGGCGAGTTCCAGATTGTGACCGTAGAAGGAAATGCAAAAGATCTCGCTCTTGGAATCAACAAGCCACGCGTTCACCCTCCCTCCGCACTCACAGGCTTCTCCTTACAGTACGTGCAGTTGATGATGCGGTACCTCCACAACCGTTCGAAATCGAACCCAGAACATCTCCAGTGGTTTGCGTTGCCTGTAAGCACCGCACTCGAAGACTGTATGAAGGCATCCACAACTTGGACCAACGCACACAATGAAAGTATCCTTTTTGTTAGGCGGAAGATGATGCTTGACACTATCGACGTCTCGCTCCAATCGGTGCTAAACAAGTACGTTATACTGTCCAGCAACCTCGTGCGATGCTCTGAGGGTTCTCGTATGATTGATTGATGGGGATCGTCTCTCGGCTTCCAAAACTCTTGCCGCCATTCTTTAGAAAGTTCCTCGGCTGGTCGCTTTGGTTCGCTTTGCATTGGCGCTTCTCCACGCAAAGGCAAGCACACCATGCAGATTTACGCGATGATCGCCGGCCTCCGCGAGTCGGATTTTCCCGTGGACATTGAACCTCACGAAACCATCGCGACGCTCTTCGCCAAGATGAAGAAAGAGCTCCTTTCGATGGAGCTTCCCCATGAGTTCACAGCCGCGTACTCGATCATACACACTCGAAAGGAAGGCCTCTTGCTGTACGACCCCGACAACATCTCGCTCGAGGAGGGCGACCCCAACATCATGGTCAACTACTTCACGCCCGCTGCTCGTCTCGACCCGAATAAGACGGTCCAGCACTACTTTGGTACTCGCGTCAAGCCGGAGGCGGCTTCCATTGTGCTCACGTTGCCGACCCAGTCACTCGCACAGCAGAAGAAGAAGAACCGCGAGCTCGAGGAGAAGGCGTCGCCCACTGATGTGGAGCAAGCGAACAGAAGCGTGCCAGTATGTCCGATGGGTCAGACGATCGAGCGAGACGAAGGTGCGGCTGGTGCTGCGGCACCAAAGGCGCCGCAGTCCCCGTGGCAGTGGGTTGGCACTCACTTGCCATGGGCAGCATCGTGTCTGCCCATCTTGAAACTGCATGACGCCGAGATGTCGGAGTAACACCAGCCAACCTGACAGGGCCAGGTGAGCGCTTTTGCAATCCCAGATTTCTCGTGTGGGGAAGATAATGCTTCCTGAAAGACAGCGAATGAGACGGATATTTTGCAGGAGATAGCTGCTCTCGTCCCTCTATGTATCTCTTTTTCCAGCGAATATTTGATGCAGTCTGCATCACCTTGATGTTAGCTTTGTAAGATATAACTCATGAGCTCAAGTCGAACAGGATACGTCTACAAGATTATCTGCACTAAGAGCAATTATGTGTACGTTGGATCCACATTCAACGCTCCTCGTACTCGGTTCGCTTCTGACAAGTCCAGTTGGGTTGGATGCAAGGGCCTATTCGTTTGCGATTGCTTCAGTCGATTCAAGTGGAGCGATCTGAAGATGGTTGTGATGGAGACGTATGGCGTTGTGGACAAGATGTATCTTGAGATGTATAAGCAGCTGTGGATCAAAAAGCCGAGTGGTGAACAAATCTCCATCGATCTCGACAGTGCGATTGAAGAAGGGCTCCTTAGCTGTGATGATGCTCTGACGTGCTTCTTCAAGTCCATGTGAGGCACTCGCTTTTGACACACAACACGCATTGTTTATGGGTTTATCTATGTAGAGCTCTCGAAGACTACTCATTGGAGCGCGGTCAGAACGCCACGATATGGATGGTTGATCCCCGGAGCACATCAACTGCGTCAAATGAAGATCCGACGCAATGGCTGGTTGTTTCGACGAGTTGGTCCGAGATTGTTCGCTTGCGATCGCTGCGCGTTCGTACCCGTGAGGTGATACGTCGTGGCGATATAGTGCTCGACGTTGTTGACCACAGGAAGTGCAACTCGTGCAACATCTTGCATGAAGTCATCGTTCTGGAGGTTGATCAGCGTTGCCCCAATGGCGAGGAACTGATCTGGTCTATTTGGCGCAAGCAGCACACGCCCACAGCGACCACCTGCCACTTGATGGAGCCCATGAACGAGATCGTCTGTGAACGAGATGACCGTAATCTCTGGAGGTCGCGTCTGCAACCAGCCAGGCGTAAGGGCTGGGTTCTGAGCATTCGCTGCCGCTATAAACGCGTTCAGGTTGTTCAAGTCCCAGCTCAACACGAATCCCGGATCGTTGTCATCGATTTGGATCGACGAAAGGTATTCATTGAGCTACGTTCAGCAAGCACCATTAATACCATGAGTTTCGCGAGTCAGTCATGAGTTTCGCAAGTCAGTCATGAGTTTCGCGAGTCAGTTATGCGTACTCACCACTGGGATTGCCGCACAGAGAGAAAACACGTTACGGAGCCTCTCGTCGAACGAGTCAGCCAAGACAAACGGAGACGACTTCATTCGCGTTGTCCTGGGCTTTGCAATCCAACGTCTGTGCCTCGCTCGCTTATCGCTCGTTCTTCCGCTCTCTCCTGTCGCTTTCTCCTGTCGCTTTCTCAGGTTGGAGTGAGGTTTCCCTGCACCTGGGCTATCTCCTGCAAAATATCCGCCGAATCTCGTCTCCTTCCAATAGTATTCTTTCTGGTTATGTGAGGTCTCTTTCCTAGTAGGGACGGCTATACTCCAAGAGAGGGAGAGAATGATCAAGACCCACCAATCTGCTCTTCGTTCTTCCTCCTACCTCTTCAATGTGAGTGTTAGACGCTGGGCTTGCGCGGACGCACGAGTGGCACGTAGCACACGTTCATGAGCCGTCGCTGAGAGAACGTATTGCCATGGCGCGTGATCTCGACCAAGACCTGGCCGCCGCGTTCCTGGTCGAGCGGCACAACCAGGCTGCCGCCGTCGGCGAGTTGGTCCATGAGCGCCTGCGGTGGCGTCTCGGCCGCGGCACCGACGTGGATATAGTGGAACGGCGCGTCGTTGGGTAGGCCGTCCCAGCCGTTGCCCACGTGGATCGAGACGATGCCCTTGCCCAGCAAATCACCGTCGGCGTCCTTCAGGTTCTTCTGGGCAAACTGCGCGAGCGGAGAGATGACCTCGAGTCCGTACACGTGGGCACCCTGCTTGTCTTCCACCAGGCGACCGAGGCACGCCGTTAAGTACCCCGAGCCAGCGCCAACGTCGAGCACAGAGGGACGGGCGACGTCACGGATCGCGTTGAAACCGAGTTCCAACGCATGGGCGTGCATGTGCGGGGCCGAGATGGTCTGGTTGAAACCAATCGGGTGCGGCGAATCGCAGTACGCAGTCAATGGGCCGACGGCCACGCCCAGCGGCGACTCGTCCTGCATGTACTTGGCGCGGTCGACGCGGCGCATGGCCTCGAAGACGGCGTCCGACTGGATGACGCCCGTCTTGCGGAGATTGCCGACCAGGCCTTCATTGGTTGACGAGCTGCACGGCCAAAACGACATGGCGCGACGGTGCAAGAGAGACGAGCGGCGAGCGAGGCGAGACAGCGCGAGAGAGATGGCTGCTCGAGTGCGAGGAGCCAGCCGATTCCAGAATGGTGCTGCCATGGCGAAAGCCGTCAGGTGCTTGGAGGTTGGGCGACGCGGCGCATGCGCCAACTGGCGGATGCCCCGATATCCCAGGCAGGCAAACTGTCTCAAGGTGCTTGATCATGGGAACTCACCGCCTGGTCCCATATTCATCCCCCACCATGGTAGAGGATGGCCGACGATCCGGAAGCGGCCCTGCAGCGGTAGAATCCTGAGTCAGGATTTCTGCCCCCGAATCGGAGCGGTATCCAATTGCGGAAGATGGTGATACCTGACGCAGACCAGCGAGTGACGCACGTGGCGTCGGGAAGAAGTTGGCAAGGAGGGACACGAGGGTAAGCGAACGAACAGTGTGAACACAGATGCAGCGCGAGGGAACTCAACGGTGGCTTCGTGGAGAATGGGTGGACGCTACGCAAATAAGAAATCGTGAGGGTCACCCTTTGGACCTCCTCAACTCCAGAACGGTTACGTTGAAGCGGTCCGCTCGCTTCAATGTAACCCTGCCCGTTCTCTGCCCCCTCGACGAAAGTTGGATGCGAGAACTTTCTGCTTGGTGCTGCGGGTTTCGCGTCAAAGAGATTTAGCTCGTGTTCAGTATACGCATACACGGGTCGGATGAAAGTAGGTGTTGACCCACCCGTTTTATATGGCTATGAATGCTATTAATTGATCTTTAGTAGCACTTGTACGTAATTAGAACCTAAACAGGTTACGCGAGCGGGGTACACGTGTGACAATCCAGCGATGGAGGATCGCCTTGCGATCTTCTTTTCCTTCGTCGCGTCGTGTAACCCTCTTGACTGACTGTATCCTTTTTCTTTCTGTTGGCCGCCGACAACACAACGCAGACTCAACACGGAACCAACAGACGTGCTCTGGCGCAAGCGGCACCGAGGGAATCGTTGGATCCACTAGATTCGTTGGATTTCGTTGGATTTGTTGGCTTTTTCGTTGAAAACCAACGTTGGTGCCAACGGCAGTCGCGGATTTGCCAACAAACCAACAAAAAGATCTTCGTCGACCTTCCTTCCGCGGACCAACAGCTCCTTCTTCATGTTGGCGCCTGTTCGCATCCTCACGGCGCTCGCGGCGCTGTGCGCAGTCGCCACCGTCCACGCCAACGATGGCGAGCCAACGGCCAAGGACAAGCCAACGACTCCCGCCACGACGCCGGCGCCAACGCCCGCGCCAACGGAGGAAGTCAAGGACGCCAAGTGGTACTGGCATAATGAGGCGGATCCGCGCTTCGCCGCGGCCACGGGCAACTTCTCGAGCTTCAAGGCGCACGACGACACGCGCACGTGCTCGCGCGACACGCACTCGACGCCGTTTAACCGCCAACTGCGCGGCGCCAACTTGGGCGGCTGGCTCGTGCTCGAGCCGTGGATCACGCCGTCGCTGTTCTACCAGTTCTTGGGCACGCAAGAGCGCTTTGGCGACAAGGCCCCCGAGAAGACGGGCATGGACAGCTACACGTTCTGCACGGCCTTGGGCCCGGAAGAAGCCAACCGCCAGCTCCGCGTGCACTGGGCCAACTGGGTCACCGAGGCCGACATCAAGGAGATGGCCGAGGCCGGTGTCAACTCGCTGCGCGTGCCCGTGGGCGACTGGATGTTCTCGCCGTACGAGCCCTTCATCGGCTGCACGGACGGCGCCATCGAGGAGCTCGACCGCGTGGCCGATCTCGCGCTTAAGTACGACATCGACCTCCTGCTCGACATCCACGGGCTCATTGACTCGCAGAACGGCTTTGACAACAGCGGCCGCACGAGCGCCGTCAAGTGGACGTCCATCGCGAGCACGCAGCCCGTGGGCACGACGACCTTTGAGCACTGGCCGATCCGCCAGGCCGGCTGGGCCGGCACGTACGACCCGGAGACGCGCAACTACTCGTCCATCAACTACGGCAACCTCAACCAGTCGCTCACGGCCGTGGAAAACATCATCCACCGGTATGCGTCCCACCCGGCCATTCTCGGGCTCCAGCCCGTGAACGAGCCGTGGGAGCTCACGCCCATTGAAGTGCTCAAGAACTACTACTGGAAGAGCTACAAGCGCGTCAAGGTCTTGGCGCCGCACTGGAAGTTTGTGCTCCACGACTCGTTCCGCTTTGGGCTCCAGTACTGGTCCGAGTTCATGAAGGGGTGCCCCGACATTGCGCTGGACACGCACATTTACCAGGCGTGGATGAACCCGGGCACCAAGGCCGACTACTTTGCCAACGCGTGCCAACAGAAGTACACGCTCGGCGACATGGAGAACGCGCTCATGCCCGTGATCGTGGGCGAGTGGTCGCTCGGCACGGACAACTGCGCCATGTGGCTGAACGGCTTCAACGATAACCTCCCGGGCTTCCCCAAGGTCATTTGCCAGCTCAAGAAGTGTCCCGTGCAGAGCACGTACCTCGGCAACGGCTTCCCTGGCACGCCCCTCGATGTGACCAAGCCGATACAGGGTCCGTACGGCACGGGCACGTCCGGTCCGTCGTTTGGTCTGTGCCCGGTGAACAGCAACGTCACGTTTGGCCAGACCAAGCCGGAGGACGAGATCGAGTTTATGCGGAACCTCAACTTGAAGAAGCTCAACGCCTTTGCCGTGGGCCACGGCTGGTACTTTTGGAACTTCAAGACGGAGCTCGACACGCGCTGGGACTTTTTGCAGCTCATTCGCCTCGGCGCCTTCCCTAAGAACGTCTCGGCCTACTCGGACGAAGACGGCGTGTTTGACGCGTGCGACAAGGAAGACAAGGGCGAGTTTGTGTGTCGTGCCAAGCGCGGCGTCAAGCGCTATGAGCTCGTGAACGGATTGGCGTACGCGTGCGGCGCCGACGCCGTCGACTGTACCGACATCAAGACGAGATTCCTGACGCTCGAGGAGCAGTGCGACTGGGCGTTCAACGAGTACTGGCAGAGCGAGCGACTCAAGGGCGCGACGTGCGATTTCGGCGGCGCCGCGCACTTGCTCTCGATCCCGATCCCGCCCGAAGAGATCATCGCCCGGAGCACGGCGGACAAGGGCACCTCGGCGGTCGGCGACAACACGAGCCTGCTCGCGCTGGTCATTGGCGGTGTTGCGATCGTCGCGGTTGTTGCGGTCGTCGTGGTGCGCGTCCTGCAGCGCCGTCGCCGTCGCGACTACAGGCCCATCGACCGCAGCGCGTAGACTGGAAGTGATCAGAGAAGGGTGGATTTTACCTCGGGCGTGCGCTGTGCGCCAGCCGACGGTCTAGCAGTCGGCTAAGCGGCAGGCGATCCATTTCCAGATCCGTTGTGTTTCACCTTGTTTTGGAATGAACCGTATTCGGCTCACCTCTTTCTGTGAACATGTACCTTTTATCTCAGTGGAATCGCTCAGTATCTTCGCCTGCTTCAATGTTGCCCTGGTTTAGGCGGCACAGTGCTTTCACAAACCAGCGATCAACCGCCGGATACTCCCCACGTAACGATGTAGTACTGTATGAAGTGGAGCCCCTCCGTCTTGGTCAGAGACGCTCTTCGCGGGGTCGAGTCGTGCAGCAGGCGTGAGGTAGTAGCGCGGTCGCTATAGTGAAACTCATAGTAGTCGAGCACGTTGACAGCAAGCGCCCTTTGGCCGGTGTGCTTGGCCGAGTACGCCGTGAGCTCAGAAGGTAAGTCGCGTTTCATAAGGCCCTGGGTGAATATCGAGCGAATTTTTCCGACTTGATAAATCTACAGCCTCGCAGGATGTGTGTCGATGTGGTCGGGATGGCCGCCGGTGCCACGCTGCTGCACAAGAACTCGAGCTTTTTCGTAAATTGGCTTTCATAGCGAGTGACTCAGTATGGCCTCTTAATCATTGGAGTGTTACGACGAATGCGAATAGTTATAGAACCATCAACATCAGACAGTCTGTGCGATTCCGACCACGAGGCACCAGTGAATGTAGACCTCGACCCCTCTCTCTTGCGAGGAAATGGCGGTGTCCACTCCGACGGCAAAGCGATTTGTCTCGCTAAGCAGTTTCGAGCTGCTAGGGGCAAGCACGATGCCAGCCACCGCCACACACACAGGCACGCCGTGGTCGACCGCGGCATGGTGGGTGAAGTGATCTGGTGGTCGTTCGGAGCGATCCGCGTGCTTGCTTCGGTCTTTGCTGGAGGCCACATCGACGGCAGCTGATTTCCCTCTCGCGCCGCCGCGACCAACTCTTCAGACTCGATTCGTCCAAGCTCTCGTTCTCGCTTCTCATGCGCAGTGAACTCGGCCGGCCACGTGAGCGCGATCGAGATGGTGTCTGGTGTGACGTCTGTGCCAAAGTAAGCGGCCATGGTCTTGCTCGGGTCGAGTCGGGCGGCCGGCGTGAGTACTTGGCCACGACGTGGGGATCGCCATTCTGCATCCCGATATAATCCGCATCACCATCGTCGCCGTTGTCACTGAATCCGCCTGGGCGCGTGTGCTCGATCGAATACCCTGCTGTAAGCTTATGGGGCATTTTCAAGTAGACGAGCTGCTTCTCGAACTTAACGACCAGCGTCGCGATGGTCTCGTGTGGTTCGATCGTAGCGGCCAGCCCAAAGTTATCGAGGCCCGCAACCATCGCCAAGATCAGCATGGTTGGGTGTGTGGACAAACGAGAGAATGTGAAGTTTCGACAACTCGGGTGATTGAAAGCAACCACGGGAGCGCTTCCTGTCACAAACGCCAGAGAGAGAAAGAGAGAGAAGAAGAAGAGTTCATGGAAAGTCGAAACATTCATTTAAAGTGGGGAGAGCAACCGTCCGACTCCGTTTCCGTCGCCATCCGGTCGCGACTCTGCACTGCCCATGCCACTCCATCAAGAGAGACCATCCCAACAAGCCGTTCACTCTCCATGGGGACCCCACACACCCTCACAGGATGCGTGGGTCCACAAAGAGAACCACGTGTGTCCGAGTTCGACACCACGTTGCAAGCCGATTGGAGATCCTCATCACAGACAGAGATATGTTGGCCTGCCGGACTCGCTTAATAGCGGTACGTCTCGGGCTTGAACGGTCCGTTGGGCGACACGCCAATGTAGTCGGCCTGGTCCTTGGAGAGCACCGTGAGCTCGGCGCCGAGGTTGCCCAAGTGGAGACGCGCGACCTTTTCGTCGAGGTGCTTGGGCAGCACGTACACCTTGCCGTTGACGTACTTGCCCGAGTCCTTCTCGGTCCACAGCTCAATCTGCGCGAGCGTCTGGTTCGTGAACGAGTTCGACATGACAAACGACGGGTGGCCCGTGGCACAGCCGAGGTTCAGCAGACGGCCCTCAGCGAGCACAATGACACCGTGGCCGTCCGGGAAGATGAAGCGGTCGACCTGCGGCTTAATGTTCTGGCGCGTGGTCGCACCCATGAGGCCGGCCATGTCAATCTCATTGTCAAAGTGGCCAATGTTGCCCACGATCGCGTTGTTCTTCATCTTGGCCATGTCCTTGGTCATGATGATGTCCTTGTTGCCCGTGGTCGTGATGAAAATGTCGGCCTTCTCGACGACCGTCTCGAGGCGCACGACCTGGAAGCCGTCCATGCACGCCTGGAGCGCGCAGATGGGGTCAATCTCCGTCACGTACACGATCGCACCGGCGGCCTTCATGGCCTGCGCCGAGCCCTTGCCGACGTCACCAAAGCCGCAGATCACGACGCGCTTGCCCGCAAGCATGACGTCGGTCGCACGCATGATACCGTCCGGAAGCGAGTGGCGGCAGCCGTAGAGGTTGTCAAACTTGGACTTGGTGACCGAGTCGTTGACGTTAATGGCCGGGAAGAGAAGCGTGCCGTTCTTCTCCATTTGGTACAGACGGTGAACACCCGTGGTCGTCTCTTCCGACACACCCTTGCAGCGCGCGGCAATCTTGTGCCACTTCTTGGGGTCCGTCTTGAGGCACCGGCGAATGAGGTTGATCACGCACTTCATCTCGGCATTGTCGGTCGACTCGGGGTCCGGAATCGTGCCGTCCTTCTCAAACGCGTTCTCGGCCTTGAAGCCTTCGTGGATGAGCAGCGTCATGTCACCACCGTCGTCGACAATGATGTCAGGGCCGTCGCCCTTGCCATCGTCCGTGGGCCACGTGATGGCGTTGAGCGTGCACTCCCAGTACTCCTCGAGCGTCTCGCCCTTCCAGGCAAAGACGGCGGCCGAGCCGTCGCGCGCGATCGCGGCCGCGGCGTGGTCCTGCGTCGAGAAAATGTTGCACGAGCACCAGCGCATGTCACCGCCGAGCGCCTTGAGCGTCTCAATGAGCACGGCCGTCTGGATCGTCATGTGGAGCGAGCCCGCGATACGCGCGCCGGCGAGCGGCTGTGACGGACCGTACTCGGCGATCGACTGCATGAGGCCGGGCATCTCAATCTGCGCAATCTCAATCTCCTTGCGACCAAAGTCGGCGAGCGAAATGTCGGCAACGCGGTAGTCTCCCTGCGACGCCATGGTGATGAATAGGGGAAGAGCTTGGAAAGGGGGTGGGAGGGAACTTGGGGGTTTGGAGGCGAAATCCAAAGTGAGCAATTGAGAGACCACGCGCGGAGGCTTCAGGGGGAAAGGGCTGCGGTGCAAGAGACGAAGGAGGCAGGCGAAAACAACCCAATCGTGCGTGCGTCAGCTGGGGAGCTCTTCCCCACCACTGATCTCTTCCGGGCGTTTTCGAAGGTGGACCGCTGATGCCCAAACCCTTCTAAACAGATGCCAACTATATCCTATTATAGTATGTTAAAGCGCTTATTGTTCTGGAACTGAGCGCAAGTCTACTTAGATACAGAAGGATTGGAGGGAGCTGCCCTCCCTTTGATCGAAAAGAGGTGAGACAGATGTGTTTCATGCCAAAACAAGGTGCAGTGTATCTTCAACATGGATCCATGAGCAACAATGGAGGTCGAGCGCGTGTGGATAAGGCCACCACCAGCATCTCTCTCTACTCATGAGGCATCAGAGACCACGCCCGCATTTGGTGAGTGGTGAGTCGGTAGAAGAAACAAGCCAGGATAGTAAAGAGCATATTGTGTTCTTTCTTCAGTGCTTGTCGCCTCCTGTTCATGACTGGCCGACATCGCATCGTTTGTGATATCATGATCCTCTCTCATCTCAAGCTCTTTGTTTGTGTTGCTGGGTGGGTGGGTCGAGCCTGCAGCTTCCGTTAGATCACCAGCACGACGATGAGCGCGACAAACTCGAGCAAGATGATCACGTAGTACACGCATAGCTGACCCACATAAACCCATACCATCACGTCAGTCTCTACGTCCAATTCCTCATGGACCTCCAGCAAAAGCAATGCTGCAAACGCACAGCGCGGTGCTTGGACGTGACTTTCTTGGCGACGGCGGTTTGCGTCACAACGGCCTGCTGCGTCGAGTCGATCTGCACGGCAATCTCGTCCAGCATCTGATTCTGCGCCTGCACTTCCTCGTTTGTCGCGAGCGCCGCTCCCTTGAGCCGTACAGCACCATTGTACAGCGCATCGAGCGTTCTCTCCTATCATTTTGAGGAGAGCACCGTGAGTAGCTCCTGTACGGTTGGTCTCGAACAACGAGCACTATTACCTGGTCCTGGGTGGCCTTGGCTATCCGCTCCTGAAGCCGTGGCGTCGACGCGTCGTCAAAGTCGCCCGAGCGGTTGGTCTCGTCCATGCTTTGCTCTATGTAGTGGTGGGGAAGACTTCTCTCTGGCAACTGCATGGGACCTTGCGATGGCCTCTTCCCGCCCAGACCGAGGGCGACATTGAAGCGGCTGAAAATATCTTTCATTTTCACTTCTATACACTCTTGAACACATTAACTACATATATGACACAAACTAACATAAATGACGAATATAGACATTAGTGTGGTCTCCAGTATTTGCCAGGGCAAAAAAGCAAGGTCAAATGGCGACGATCAGAGACGCGCGGCAGAAGCCCGGGATCTGGACGCAGCATGTCGACGCGGCGTCAGGGGTGAGTGAATAGATTAGAGTGGACGCTGCGCATTCGAACCGTGTAGCTCACTGCTCGTGGTTTCCTCTGGTCGAGTCGCTAGCGCACGTTCTACTTTAACCTCGTGCAGAATCGAAGCTTCTGGGAACTGCCACCGGAGCTGCTCGCGCAAGTGCGCAAGCCCATGATCGACACGCTGCGCGAGTGGGAACCAGAGGCTGCTGCGCGGTACGAGCAGTCAGCGTCAACGGACGAGAACGAGCAGCTCCGTAAGAAGCGGGAGGAGCTTCTCCAGGCCGCCGCGCTTGCCTCTGCCGCCGCGTCGGAAGGAACAACACCCCAATCCTTCGCAGCAGCGAGTGCGTTTCAAGAACGCATGGCAATCGCAGCCGCGCAGAAGCGAAACGAGGAAATGAAGCGCGTGGCGGCGGAGCAGAAGAGCAAGGAAGCGGCCGAGGCCAGCGACAATGCCGCCAGCCAAGACGACAACGGGTACCTCTCGATGGTCCGGGAGCTGCAGGCAAAAGACCGAGACACCGACACCACCGGCGCCAAATGGCTCGTGCGATAATAATGAGGAGGCCATATTCTATCCATCAAAACGTCTATGGATTTTGGATTTCCGAGCGTATTGTTCGAGAGCTGCCTTTTGAAATTAAGATACTGGTACACTTGACAGCCAATAGCTCTGCTACCCGTGGGTCCATCAGCACAGCCCACCGGATGGGTATGGGAATCGCTTTTCCAGTGGTTGTATCGCTCGTGATCCACATGCGATCCACATGCGGCTCTTAAAGATCGGCCTCAAGCTGACGTTTCTATCGAGATCATAACACCACGGCATGAGCATCAAATGGCCATCGCAGTGCTTTCGCTCCATGCATCAGAGGAAACGCCAGCCACGCACCCGTCGATAGGACTCGTATCGCGACTGGAACGAGATGGACTTGGCGTCCTTGCCGTCGCTCGCGGCGCTTCCGGGCGGCTTCGGTTTGAGGTCGAAGAGCTCCTGGATAAACGGCATTTTGGCCAGCACGTACTTCCACACGACGATCCAGCCGATCGAGAGCGTGAAGAGCACGATGCACACGGCGCCCGACAAGTACGCGGCCACCACGAGCAGATCGGAACTCATTCTCCCCCGTGGTCGTGTCTTCCCACCCACTCGGCGTCGCTCGGTCTTCTTCTGACTTGGGTTGTTCTCTGTCATGCTGGGATACATTTAGTGCCACCTCATCAGAGTGACTCTACACTAAGTACGAAGTATCTCTCCACTAGGTTCGCAGCGAAGAATGGTCCCAATAATTGGGATCCAAACGCAATTATTGTTTTCGGCGGCAAGATGCAGTCAGAAGCATGGTTTGTCGACGTGAGTGCATGGGACCCAGAGACGCCGCAGTGGGAGCGCGCGATGGCGCTGCTACCGACACATGAGCAGCAGCAGGTGCAGAAGTTTGTGTTCGCCAAGGACCAGCGGCTTGCGCTCGCGAGCCGCTTGCTGCAGCGGCAGCTGATCCGCTCGATCTTCCACACGCCATGGGCCGAGATTTGCATTGCACGAACACCAGAGGTGAATCCACGCTGCTGATATGACTTCATCCGGCACTCAAGGCTCACACTGTCTTCTACATGCCATGATAGGGCAAGCCGTATTGGCAGAGATCGTCGTCAGAGCCCGTACCGCGGCACTGGAACTACAACGTCTCCCACCACGGCACCGTCGTCGCTATTGCTGCGCATCCGACTCACCTCGTGGGTGTCGATGTCATGCAACTCTCAGAGCGTCCACGACGGCGCGAGCAAGATCCATCGAGCGAGCATTTCTTCCGTGCATTCACCGACCATTTCACGCCCTTGGAATGGCAATATATCCATCGAGCGAGCAACGACGACGCACGCTTCCACGCTTTCTACCGGCTCTGGTCACTCAAAGAGGCGTACATCAAAGCCATCGGTATCGGGCTTGGCTTTGAGCTCTTGCGCGCCGAGTTTACAAGCATCGACGCCTCCGAAACCGAGTGGTCCATGCGATTAGATGGCGTGCGGGCATCGGGGTGGACGTTCCGCAGCGTCCACGTGCAAGGGTCAACAAACCGTGAGCCGCACGTGATCAGCATTGCACTCGGACCCGTGGCAGCGATTTGGAATGCCAATACGAGCTCCATCTTCCCACTGGATCAAGCCCAAGACGCTGCTGCATCCAACACCGAGTCTCCTGGGGACTCTCAATGGCAAGAAAAGACACTGGACGATCTCCTCCAGATCTGACGCTTCAAATACACAAGTGGATCAGTACGAAACGGAAGTGTATCCATCTCAGTCTTATTTGAGATCTTGTCGCCGTCATCATTTCGCTTTCAACTCCACGTTGCAACCGCCGGGTCGATTGGGCAGTCCAGACTGGGTCGCTCTCCACGCCTAGGTCGTGGGGAAGAGCGCCTTTCGCACTTGCGGCTTGAGGTCGTAGTAGACCTGGTCGAGACGCGTGTCGAGCGTATTGTCGCACACGATCTTGCCCTGCTTGGCGTAGAGCACAATGCCGCCCGACTTGGCGTTCGAGAGCATGCCTTCGGGCTGCTTGTTGAGCGTGACCTTGACCTTGCCGACGTCCAAATTCGCCTCCTTCTTCATGATCGCAATGTACTTGTCCGTGGCTTCGCGCAAGACCGACTCGACGAGCGCGACGTCGGCCTGGCGCGCCGAGATGATCACGTCCGTTTCGTAGAGCTTCACGAGCCCCTGGACAATGAGATCGCGGAGTAGCACCTTGTACTTGTTCTGGTCCGTCACGGCGTTGCGCAGCGCCTGCTGGCCGTCGATAATCAGCGTCTTGAGGAGCTCGTCGCGCGCGATCATCTTCTTCCGCCGCGAAGCGCCAATCTCGGCCGAGCGCGCACTGAATTAAGGCAGGATTTCGCCAGAGGTTAGACGCAGTCCACTAAAAAGAACGGATCAGGGTCCTTTAGACGCCCTCCGGTCTATCGTGGAGAAGTGGAGACGTCCAAACCTCCATGGTGTTGTGCGGTGATGACATGGATATGAATGACGTACATGCGCTTGTTGATCTCGCGCTCCTTCTCCTTGCGCGCGTACTCCTCCTGGATCTTGAGCTTGGCGTTGTGGACGAGCATTTGCTTCTCCAAGTTGAAGTCGTGCTCGGTCTAAACTCACACAAAGAGAGAGCGCCCTCTAATTGAGTCACGTCGCCCACGTCTAAACCGTCTTATTCGCTTGCTGTGGAGCTCACCTTAATGCGAATCTCGTTGGCTTTCTCCTGGGCTTCCTGGAGAATGAAATTCACCATTTGCTTGATCTGGCGGTCGGCATCGCTGGCGTTCATGGTTGCTGCTGAGCTGCTCGTTCCCTCTTTCGTGCTATTGAGTAGGCTCTTGTCGCTAGGCGCTTCGTTCTCCCTCTGCGATCCCACCTTCGTGGTGCTCGCTTTTTGCCGCTTGGAAACGCTTCTTCAAAGACACACAGAAGGAAGAGAAAGATCACAAGGCAACAAACCCAGCGCCGCCCAAATGAATTGCAGTCGAAAAAGTGAATCGTCCCTTCAATTCATTCGAATGAATTGAGCTCAATTCATACTTATGCTTCATGAATTGCACGTGGCCCACAAGACCATCATTCTGCTGTTGCCCTTGGGAATAAGCGGTGAACAGCTCCGAAATCGGTGACAAGCACACACGAGCCAACGACTGAATATGCTGCAGGCGACGCGTGCGGTGCTCTCGCGCGGGCTGAAGGCGCGCGCGATCGCTCGTGCGTCTGTCGCGACGACGCGCGCGTTCTCGTCGGCGCAGGACAATGAGCAGTTCACGACGGGATTCCTCCACGGCGTCTCGGAAGACCAGGCGCGCAAGGCGCTCGACCGCAACGCCGAGATCCGCGCCAAGCACTTTGCCGCAGCGGAGAGCTACCCAGAAGCCAGGTACAGGCGCTTTGAATAATCCTGGGATGTCCTTAAAAAGCTGATTTGTTACGGTTATGATGGTGGTGTGCATGCAGCCAAGGCGATCGCTCGATCTCGGCCGACGAAGCCAACCGCAAGCGCATCATCTACCGCAGCAAGCAGCGCGGTTGGCTCGAAGTCGACCTGTTGTTGGGCTCGTGGGCTGCGCAGAACGTCATGGGGCTGACCGCCGAGGAGCTTCAGCAGTACGAGGACATTCTGAACCAAGAGACTATTGACATTTTCAACTTTGTCTCGGGCAAGGACGCGATCCCTGACGAGATCAACACGCCCGTGATGAAGCGCCTCCAAGAGTACGCCTTCAGCTCGCCACTCGGAAAGGCCTCGATCGAAGGATTCGCCGCCAACAAGAAGTTCATGAGCAACTAGATAATCGAATACCTGAGACCAATGGTCGGTTTCTAGCGGTCTCAATCGCCGTTTATTTCTCCACTTCTTCGAGTGGGTCGCGCTCATGACCAGTCCAGCGTTGCAGTACGTGGTGATGGCCTCGGAGGCACAGCGGATGGAAGAGTCGTTCTGATAGTACTATTGAGTCGAGTACTTGTCCTCGCCATGCTGCTTGAGGGAGGCGACGGCGATAATGGCTCTGCCAGGTCTCCTTTCTCAGTCTGCATCGGTCGTGGCGTCGCCCGCTCTTCTTGCTTGATTTGCGTGCAGCGATAGAAGCGGACATCAAACTGGAGCATCGCGACGCACGCTGCGAGATGGACCGACTCGTCCAGGAGTAAGAGATGGCTCTCGTGGAGTCGCGTCAGCACGCGCATCAACAAATGGAACGGCACCGGGACCTTGTGGTCGCGATAGGCCACATTTGCAGGGTTGGTCGCTGGCAGGAAATACCCATAGCCGAGCACGCCGAAGAGCCGCCCGTCATAGTACACGGCTTCCTTGGTGGCGTTGACAATTGCCATGTGCATGCGGTCGGCGTCGCGCGTGCGTTCGTAGGCATCGATCACTGTCTGCAGCTCGTTCAGATTCTCCGCCAAGAAAACGATGAGACGCATAAGCTGCTCGGTGGGAAACGGCACGAGTTGCGGCACTTTCGCGGTGCCCATCGCGTTCTTCGTGTGGAGCGCCGCCATGCGGAAATGCGAGTACCCATTCAGTAGTGGGGACGACGTGTTGTCTTGGAGCGCTTCCCAAATCTCACGTGGTTCCCACTGCAAGCCGGCATCGACAGCCATCGCCTTGGTGCCATTCACAAGTCCAAACACCGTATCGGCGAATATATCAGTGCCACGATCATGGTACGAGTTCCACACGGTCGACGGGGCTTGAAGTCCGCTAGCCATTGCGCGCTTCTCGGCGTCGAAGGCTTCTTGAGTAATGTTCATGATCCAGTCCTGCCGCTTCAGCTTCTGCGCATCAGCAGCACCCGGGGTCGCCGAGCTCGCATTGGCGTAGACATCTTGAACAGCGCTCGCGAGTTTCGGTGTGTACACTGTGACACCCGAGCGCGCCACACACGGCGACTCGGCTGAGCAATCAACGAGCACAACTTTCTCGTCGCGAGGAGTGAGATCGTCCACTAGCAGAGTGCCGTCGGTGGGCATCTGGGGGGCTTTCGTCTTTGGCTTGTAGTAGTCCTTGGCGCGAAGGTAGTGGCTCTCGACCGTTGCAAACGAGTAGAAGTGTTTTGCCGCCACGTAGACACCCCCACGCGAGGAGTAGTCTGGAAGCGACCGTGTCACGTTCCCATCACCTGTGTTTGCTGTTGGAGACGCAACTCCTGCCTCGGGTTCGGTCGATCCAAAGTCATCACCGGAACCGATGCTTGCGGATCCATTGGCGTCAATGGAAGTGTTGACAAACGTTTCAAACGGCGGGAACACCGTCGGCGTGTACCGGTCCTTCATCGCCATCGCTTCCATCCGTGGCATGCCCGTCGTGAAATGGAACTCTCTCGCAAGTTGCTCGAGTCGCTGGATGGACGCCTCCTTGCTCGCGTCGTCAAGTTGATCACCGTCATCCGAGCCATCGCTGCCGCCGCCGTCCTCGCCTCTTGCATCCACACCAGCCTCGCTCTCCTCGTCCAGAGTAGACTGCACACCAGTGCGAACTTGGAGCCGTCGCCGATAAGATGGCTTGTCACTGCTCGCAGCCGTTGTCTGATTCTCGAAAGATCCATTCCTACTCACAGCGTTCGCCATCCTGTTTCGTGCCGCTTCAACGCGCATGACCTCGACCAGTGTCGCCCGCAATTGCGCAATGCGGTTCGACCATGGCCATGGGTACGAGATCGCGGCGGGCAAGGTGGGCGGTGGCAGTTCTTCCCTGGGGTGCTTGGCGTCGGCGTCGTAGTACCGCGCTGTGTAGTTCGCGTACGGTTGGAAATACTTGACCATGAGCACATTCGGAAGTGTTCTCTGCGCACTCTCGCCCAAGTCAGCCGGGATCCTGTATTGATACGGTCGTGTGAACTTGTCACGAATGTGCTCGGCCGCGTTGGCCTTGACTTGCTCGTATTCTTCCGCCGTGAGGTTGGCATAGGCCACGTAGTCGGCCATGGTCCACCCCTTGATTTGCTTGGCGAACAACTCCGCCTCGATGAAACTCTGCATGCCGCCAAACAATAGCGTCTGGAGGCCGCTCTTTAAGTTCTTCCACAGACTGCGGCCCAGCGCTTCCCCCCAAAAGTGGCGCAGCTGCTCGTGCCACTGCGCGCGCACGCTCTGTGCTCGAATCGAGCGACCCCAGTCCATGGGGGACACAACGTTGTCAATGATGTTCTTGCGCTGCGCGAGCATTTCCTTGCGGACCGCGCGCGTCTCGCCAGTCACGTACCAGCGGATCCACCACGGAACGCGCTCCATGGTGTTCTTGCGCCACTCTTCGACCGTGAACGGTGCAATCGTCGCGTTGGGATTGTCGACCCACGTGCCGTTGGGGGCGCGCACCTTTTCCATGTTGTAGAAGAACGGGTGGTCGGCAATGTACCAGTCGTCTTTCTGGTCCATCGAGAGATTCTTCGGGTTCGTGATCCAGTGCGTCTCGTTGGACGGGTCCGCTGGCGGCGTGCCGTCGTACACGGTGCCGCCAAACGCCGATGACGCCAAAGAAATCGCCAGCATCACCACCAGAGTGGACCACATCATGATCCTATGAGGCGAGTGACGCATCGTGAAGAGGCGACTGCTAATAGGTGTCGAGAGAGAGACTCGAGGTTGGTGGCGAGAAACGCTGGCTTGACTAGGTATGTTGCCTTGGTACTGGAGACACTGGTCTTGAGGGCTTGAACGGCAAAGCGAAAGTGATTCTCCTACACACACCATACGCCCACACAAAGCCTCCCAGTTTCCAAACCGAAAACAAGAAAAACGCTCATTTTGCCATCGAACATCATGTTTCGCCGTCTTCTCTTCCGTTTTCTTTGCTTGTTTTCTTATCGGCGCGAAGCAGCCTTCTTGGCGACCCGTGTGAAGCACTGCTTGAGCTTAGTGAACTCGGCCTCGCACGCCGAGCGACTGACGCCGCCCGTGATGTTGGCGACGCACGCGCCGTACACTTGGATCTTGAGCGACAGACAGTACACAAAACGCTTCATATCTCCACAACTACGACGACTTCAGAGGCCGCGATTGCGGAGAAACGTACATCATGCGGACACTCTTGCATCATCTGGCCAAAGTGCTGGCTCATTCGCGTCACGGGGCGGCGCGCGGCCCCCGACGTCGGGGTCGGCGGCGGCATGTTTCCCTTTTTTTCCCTTTTGTTGGCGTGTGTGTGGGATGGGAGGTCGGAGATTTTCAACGAATCAAATTGTAGTCTGACCTAATTTTATCCAATGAAAATGATTGCTCTTATAGAGGGAGATTTCGCTATCTCGTACAACGACATGGCGCCAAAAGCATTATCGGCCTTGGTTCCATTTCTCCCTCTGTCATCTCTCTGGACACCCCGCGGTGATTGGATCTCTCCGTGGTGATGGAGGCTCCTGCCGGCACGCCGTCGGCCCCGTACACGGCGTATGGACTTCGCTTGGATAGCGATTCGCGGTGGCAGTTGATTGAGCCGCTTCCGACGGACCAGCGCGCGCTGGAAGCCGAGTTACAACGGCTCGACGCCAAGCTCGGGGCTCTCGACAATGGCTCGGAACCCGACCTAGTCAAGGGCTGCGGGATCCTGGAGACCCGGCGGCACGCACTGGAGGCCCAAGCGCGAGCGCGGTTCGATCGCCTGGCGGCGTCCATTTCGATGTTGTATGAACACGAGTGTGACCAGGCCAAGGCGAGGTACGCGGCGCGGTGCGAGCAGCTTAAGCTTGACATGGGCAAGGAGATTCAGCGCGAGATTCAGCGCCTCCGGCGCGCGCGCGATGGCGTCGCGGTTATGGATCGGCGTCGGCTGAAGCGGAACAGTGGCAATAACAATAACAGCTCCAGTACGGCGAACGGGGCGGGAGGAGGCGGGGACGCGGGCGACGCCAACGGGAATAATGACGGGTATTCATCGGGTGGGAACCCAGTCACGGAGAAGAGACGCATGGAGGTGCTGCTGTCGGCGGCGCCCATCTTTCGCCGCCTGGACAAAACACTGGCCTCGGACGACGTGGCCTCGGACATGGCAAGCATCAAAGAGACCATGCCAACATTCCTCTGTCAGGACGGCGACGGCATGGACAACGACGACGACGATGTGGAAACGGATGACGAAGAAGCACGCGAGTTGGACGAGATCAGGGATCTCATCGGAGGCGGCTTCAAGCGGAGACGGCTGATTTACAACGCCGACCGCGTGCCCGAAGGACAGCACGTCGTCGTGTACCGCACATCCGCGAAGAAGACCTCCCACGGGACGACCGCTGGGAAAAGCCGAAGCCGCGCATCACGAGACGATGGCGACAGTCCGAGGAGTGAGCTGATGACCGGCGTTATCACGGCTGCAACCAGTACGCAAGTGTACTTGCTCACGACCGACGGTTCGTTCCAGCACATCCCCGTCGACGACTGGAAGACCGGGCGGGTCACGGTCCATACCGTGGCCACGCCGGACGAACAGTAAGCCGATCAGTGTGCTCCAACAATTGTGCTCCAATAATGGGCCAAGTGTTTCTTTTTATGAATTCTAGTTGTTGCGGGCCTGTATGATCTCCTGGCCGCCCATGTAGGGACGCAACACCTCAGGGATCACAACGGAGCCGTCTGGCTGCTGGTACGTTTCGAGCAGCGCGATCAGCAGGCGCGGCACGGCACACGCCGTGCCATTGAGCGTGTGCACAAACTGGGTCCCCTCGTCCTTGGTCTGGTCCTTGTGGCGAATGTTGAGGCGCCGCGCCTGGTAATCCGTGCACATGGACATGCTCGAGATCTCGCCATACTCGTTGCGGCCGGGCATCCACGCGAGAATGTCAAATTTGCGGTACGCCGGGTTCCCCAAGTCACCCGTGGCCATGTCGACGACCTGGCAGTGGAGCCCGAGCTCTTCGTACATTTCGGTCTGGATGCCCTGCATCTCCTCGAAGAAGGCGACCGACTGCTCCATGTCGGCCGTGAAGCCAAACATCTCGACCTTGGAGAACTGGTGGATCCGGTAGATGCCACGCGTCGCACGGCCGCCGTGGCCGATTTCCGTGCGAAAGCAGTGCGAAAAGCCCGCGTACTTGAGCGGCAGCGACGTCGTCGGGAGAATCTCGTTGGTTTTCATGGCCGCGAGCGTGATCTCGGACGTGGCCGTGAGGCACAGATCCGAGTTGGCGATCGAGTAGATTTGCGTGGCCTCGCCGCGCGGGTGGAAGCCGCAGCCTTCGACCATCTTGTAATGGGCCACGTCCGGCGGAAAGAGCACAGTGAAGCCTCGCGCACGCAGCTTGCTGAGCGTCCAGTGCACGAGTGCGAGCTCGAGCATCGCGCCTTCGTTGCAGAGGTAGACAAACTTAGAGCCGCTCACTTTCGCGGCGGTCTGCGTGTCCAGCAGTTGGAGATTGATCGCGAGATCGTAGTGATCCTGCGGCTCAAAATCGAACTGGCGCTTGCTGCCAATGGTCGCGACCACCTTGGAGTCAGCTTCTTCACCCACGGGCACATCAGGGTGAGTATCGTTCGGGATCTTCATGGCCTCGACTTCCAACTCGACCAGCAGTCCTTCGAGCTGCTCTTCACACTGGGCGATTTCAGTCTTGAGCTCCTGGCCACGCGTGCGGAGCGCGTCAAATTCGCTCTGTGCGAGGCCCTTGGCCTTGGCCTGGCCCAGTTCCTTGGCGAGCGTGTTGCGCTCGGCGCGCAGCG
Source organism: Pythium aristosporum (assembly GCA_023337755.1). NCBI lineage: Eukaryota > Oomycota > Peronosporomycetes > Pythiales > Pythiaceae > Pythium > Pythium aristosporum. The sequence goes on from JAADXL010000289.1 coordinate 25,222, forward strand.
TATTGATCTCGGTCTTTTTCTTAGCCTGCTTCTCGTACAGCTCGACGACGCGTGCCGGGTTCGCGTCGCTGTAGCGCTTCTTAACATTGGCAATCGCCGCGTCCAGATCAGCAGCGAGCTTTTTGTAGTCGAGCCGGGCCTGCACGTGGCCGTGGATATGAGACGACGCCTCGCTCGTGTCATCCACCACAGCAGTGGACACGATCGAGCGGCGCGCCCACGGGGATTGCAATGGCACAGAGCCAATAGCGCCAGCACTGCGTGCAAGCGTAGCCAGCTGTGGGTGGCGCGAGGCGCTACGTGCCGCCGTGAGCACCGCGCGGATCGCCATGATGAGCTCTTGGCCACACGCTCGAGAAATGAGAGATGCAGGTCACGTGCAGCCACCAATTACCTGCACTATATGATCTTCCCACCTCTATTGCACGATACAACACTAAGTACGCATGCGTACTTTACGACGGAGGCGCGCCTCCAAAGTAGTTCCACACGGCGACCTGGCGGTCCCACGAGCATGAGGCCACGAGCCCATCGACAAAGAGGCTAAAGTCGATGCCAAAGACAAATTCGCGGTGGTGGGCGGCCGTTTGCAGTCGTGCGTACGGCGACTTGGTGTTCCAGATGCCCACCGACATGTCATAGGACGCCGTAGCGATCACGTCGCCGTCATGCGGCGAGCACTTGAGGCGGCGGATGGCGTAGTTGTGGCCTGGCAGCATGCGCACTTCCCGCGATGGATTCCGCGTGTCCTAATGAGTGCAAAGGGCACGTGAGGTCGTGGGTGAGATGGAGGCTAGCATGCGGGGGAATGCAAACGTACCCAGATTTTGATGGAGCAGTCAGCCGAGCCCGAGACGAGCTCGAACGGGTTGTACTTGTTCCAGTCCATGGCGAGCACTTCGTTGTTGTGGGCAAATACCGTCGAGACGCACCGTGACGAGTTGAGATCCCATACTTTGAGCGTGCCGTCGCCCGAGCACGACGCCACGACGCCAGCGTTCTGCGTGTTCCACACGACGTTGTACACAGGTTTGGTGTGCTCGGCGAGCGTAAGCAGCGAGTGCGGCAGCTCGGGCTTCCACACTTTGACTGTGTTGTCCCAGGATGCCGAGGCAAACATGTCTTTGCTCACGAGGCTCCAGTTGACACCCGAGACTTCCTGCTTGTGTTCGTGGTAGTTTTGGATGGGGAAATTGTCGCGCGTCTGCAGGTGCCAGAGCTTGAGTGCGCCGTTCGCACACGCGCTCACGAGCTGCTGGCCATGGAGCTCGCTCCACGCACAGTCGTAGACGCCCTCGGGCGTGTCAAACGCGCGTACTGGAATAAGCTCGCCAGTCGGCGCGACCTCGAACACGTTCTGGCGGCCGTTGCCGATGATGCCAAAGTATTGCGCTGTGCCGACGGTGAGGAGATTGTCCACGAACGGACTGAACTCCACCTGCACACAGAGACACAGAGCAGCTCTGCTTGAGTACGACACTGTCAGATAGCATTGAGTCTCGCTAGTCGTACCGCATAGCCGTGGAGCTCCGTCTGGCGGCGCTTGGGCTGCAGGAACATCGCGAATGTCTTGGCTTCCGAGTATGAGCTCCTTTGATCACTTCCACATTGCCCGAATATGATCCGTAAACATGCTAAATTACAATTCTAGACCAACATAATAATAAATATTCTAGACAGAATAGAATACTTTAATTATTAGTATGTATGATACTTGAAGTGCAGTAATGTAAATCCACAACTCTTTTGCGTCTATTCACGTGAATATTTGCGCTCCATCTGAACTTTTTTATTCGGGGAAAAGCCTGGACTGGCCATCAAGCGTGAGAACCCTCCAAGATGCGAGCCAAGCTTGCCGGCATGCCGACGCTGCGGGCGCGCCGCGCGCAGTCCACAGCCGCCCCATCGCGCTTTACTAGGGTGTCCCAGAATGCCGCCGTCTCGCTCGTTCTGCTCATGCTCTTTGCGACGCTGGAGCCCATGTATTCGTGCGTAAAGCCCCATTGTTTCCGTGTCCATCTCCTCGTTTTTCTCACCAACACGGCGTTTCTCTTTGGTGATACAGCCTTGATTTAAGGAGCTTGAACATCGCGAACGTCACGTTCAGCAGCGACGTTGGCTCGACGGAGATCTCGAGCGTCGTGTTCGTCTCGAAATCCAACAAACCGATCCAATCGATCGCGGTGGCCGACGTCAGCGCCGCGACGGTCTTGGACATTAGCGACAACAACCTCGTTTCCATCCCGGCCGCGCTCCTCCAGCTCATGCCCAGCGTGCGACGAGTGTAGGTCCATCCCTTTTCTCTCTACGGGTCTCACAGCAGTGTTCTTTCTCACATCGTCAACTTCCAGTGTCCTGTCGAAGAACCCGCTTCGCTCGTTTGAGCCCAAGACGTTCTACGGTCTCCCTGCGCTCGAAGAAATCATGTACGCGATTCCCATTGCCACGGACGTTTCCATGGAGGCTCTCTTTTAACGCGTCTGTGGCTGTGACAGCGTCGAGAAGTCCAACTTGAGCAGCTTCCCGGTCGACTTTATCGTCAACTGCTCCAAGCTCAAGCGCGTGCAAATTAACTCGAGCTACGTGCGCACGATCCCGTCCAAGTCGATCGGCAACCTGCCGTCTCTCCAGTCCATGTACGTAGCCCCCTGCCCTTGCGTCCACACAGGAGACTGACCAGAAATGGGTACATTGCTAGTGATCTCTCGCGGAACAACGTGACCGTGCTTTCGGAGGATTCGTTTTACAATTTGTCGTCCATCCACACGCTCGACCTGAGCTACAACAACCTCACGGGCGTACCAACGCGGCTCTTCACGCTCTCCAAGAGCTGGCAGATCCTCGATTTTCGCCGCAACAACATCAGTGCGGCCCCCGACGGACTCAAGTTCGCCACGGTCGAAGGATGGGTGTACGTGAAACGAATGCTTCCATGCGTATCAATTGATTCGGGAGGAAAGCTGATCCGTTCTGTTCCGTACAAACAGGTCGTTTGAGCGGAATATCTGGGTCGAGGTCATGAAAGAGGAATTTGCCAACGCGTCCAAGATCAACGAGCTCAACCTGCGGTCGAATGGCATCTTCACGGTGCACCCGCACGCGTTCAAGGGCATGACGGCGCTCAAGAAACTGTACGTTCGCGTTCTCGGTCATTATCTATTCACCTGACGGCTCATCGTGCATGTGGATGCAGCGATCTCGGTGACAACGTGATTTCCATCATTGCAAAAGACGCTTTCGACGGGTTGGACAGCCTCGAAGTGCTCTCGCTCAAGGAAAACAACTTGCGCCAAGTCGAATTCGAGGCCTTCCCGCCCAAACTCCAAGTACTCGGGCTGGAATCCAACCAAATCGACGAAATGCCGACGTTTGCACCGGGTGTCTTCGGCTCAAACCTCAAGAAACTGTGCGTACCGAATAGGTCTCACGGCTTTGTGGGTCACCCATCTTCTATCAGGTTGTCTGTCTGACACTCAGCGTTGTGATTGCTCGAGTAGGAATATGAGCCACAATTGGCTCTGGAAGCTAGAGACCGGCTCGCAACTCACGCGTTTCCCGAACCTCGTCGACCTGTAAGCATTATTGCTCACTTGCCTACGTTTCGTCAGCTTACACTGGATCTCTGACTCAATCGTAGGGACTTGAGCTGGAACCGCATCGTCAACTTTTCGGGCAACGTGTTTGACGTCGTCAACGGCACCATCCGAAACCTGTACGTGACTCCTCTCGGGAACGTGCCCTGCTCAACTATTCCAATGGTTCTAAGTACATGATATGATTCCCTGTCTGTGTAGCCATCTCGACTACAACGAGATCCGGTCAGTCCCCGTAACGGGCTTTACGAGCCTCGTCCACGAAAACCACACCAACATGTACGGAACGGAGTCACTCGTTGTTCCTCCCATGGCTGCGGGGTCTCTTGATCTGACTATGCTCTCTATCTATTTCCACTATACTAGCACGTTGGAGATGAACCCGGGCATTGGTGCGACACCCGATGTTCAATACCGTAGCTTCTGTCCCGGCGGCAGTGTCTTCAGCACCGTCAACCACCCCCTCACGAAAAAGCCCGTGCTCTACGGTTGCATCCAGTGCGCGATCGGCACGTACCACGATAATGAGACCAACAGCTGCCAGTCGTGCCAGGACGTCTCGAGCCGCGCGTACGCGGCTGTGGACGGGTCCACAACGTGCATGTTTTGTCCCTATTCGTCCGATCTCCACCTCAACCGCGAGCAGTGCCAGCCATTTGCCTGTAACGCCTATTGCTGGCTCACAATCATCGTTGCGATGGGATTTCCGATGATCCTCATGAGCGGCAAGTGTCTTGTGATCTTTGCGTCTCGCAAGAACCAAAAGTCGGACGAAGAAGCGCTGGAGGAGCAGGACGACATGGATGACTGGGTCATCGAGCAACTCATTCGCCAGGTGGAGACCGCACGCAATCCCAACGATGACAACCGTGCTGACGAGAGCAAGATCTACGATCTCCCCAAGGACACGCAATCAATGGTGCTCGCGACGCTGCAAGAGAATTTCTTCCAGCGCCGCGACAAGCGACGTGAAGCGCAGACCACCGCCACGACCGACTCCAGGGCAACTACTCACGGCGGCAATAACGAGTGGGACGATCTCGAGTGGGAATCGTTCGAGATGTCGCGCATTCTGAGCCGCAATTATCACGGCGAAGTCTTTCTCGGCGACTACGAGGCCACGCAGGTCGTGGTAAAGCGACTCATGACGTTGCGGTTCGACGTACGCGAATTGTTCGACACGATCCGCGACGTCGAGACAATGTTGTCGTTCCGCCACGACAATATCGTGCGGTACATGGGCACGATCTGGACCGACGCCGAGTACCTTTGCGTCATTTGCGAGTACGTGTCGTCGGGTGATTTGCGCGCGCTGCTGGAAGCCGAGGCTGCTCATGCGGCGGCGATCGCGCCCGATACGACGCGAAGCTCTGGGTCGGTGCATTCGTCCACCGTCGCGACCACGGACCCGTCGCTGCTGGCGCTCGCGTGGTTGCCCACCAAGATCAAGCTGATGCGCGACGTCGCGACGGCACTGGCATTTGTCCATGAGCAGAACGTTTGCCACGGTGACCTACGGAGCCGCAACGTCTTGGTCACGGAAGGTTACAATGCCAAGATAACGGACTTTCGGCGTCGCGTCAATGCCAAGTACACCGAGTCGACGATCACAGTGACGCACCACCGCCCGTCGGCGTCGCAGTTCGACATCAGCCACGACAGTGGCCCCGTGAGTCTGCCCGTCATCGCGCCCGAGGCCGTGCTCAAGAACGAGCTGGCGCCGAGCGCTGACATCTACGCCGTCGGCATTCTCATGGCCGAGCTGTGGTGCCACAAGAACGTGGCGTTCTCGGTCGCCAATGTCCCCGGCGGGGGCGCGGAGCGTGCAACCGGCAGCGAGCGCGGCTCGGACGCGAGCAGGCGCTCGACCGTGAGCGACGGCATGACGAGCGAAGGGCGCCGCGAATTGTACCGCCATGATGAAGCGCGCATGCAGCTTTTCATGCGCGCGCTGCGCGCGTGTGCCGAAGACATAAGCGCCGAAGGCAGCGGCACTGGCGGCGGCATGAGCGTGGTCGCGTCCATTATCACCGAGCGGCTGATCGAGCTCATTGAAGGCTGTCTCCACCGCGACCCGCGCAAGCGGCCGACCGCGGCCGAGCTCGTCGAGACGTTCACGCAGCTCCACGTCAAGGCCATCCAAAGCAGCGTCGCGGCCAAGGCCGAGGCCGTGGCGCGCAGCACGAACTCGTCCGTCTATGTTTGAGACGGAGGAGCAAGAGACTTGTGTGGGGAGAGTATGTAGGTTTATGTTTACAGTGAATTCGGGTTTTGCTGCGATCCTTTGTTTCGGAAACTATCTGCTGAGACGCCCTGTGGAGGATCAGACGCGTGGCAACGCAGTTTCAAGATCTCCATTGTTCCACATCATTCATATTGCACAACCCTGTCCTAATCCCGGGACGCCAACAGCCCCTAGAAAACACCTGAAAGTTTCAGGTGTTCATGCGAAACACTACTGTACTATTTGACAGATCTGCGCCTTAACGTACGGCTACGTATACTAGCAGCAGTTGTTGCTCGGCGACAAATCCTTGCCGGATTTTCTTGCCCCAATAAATGAGGCTCACGTCCTGCGTTGGCAAGGAGATCTGATTGCACATAGAACGACCAAACCTTCAATAACGGAAGTTAATCTGGAAGCCAATCTGTGATACTAAAGTATCGCATTTTGTCTGTAATGCTGTACACTAACGCAAACCTGTATCATTCAATAGTTCCCCAACTCCTCGAAATGCCCAGAGTTCTCACTCATTCTCACAGATGATAATGCTTGTGATTGGTCAATTGTACGCACGATCGGTTCTGTTGGATATCCTGTTAACCAATTAAAACCATTCATCAACCCATGTCCTCTACTTTTCGATAATCCTAGACATCGCATATATCTCAATCTCATTTTTATAAAAATGAGAAAAAGTGAGTACGAGAGATACGAAAAAGCGAGAGTAATGGAAGGAAGAGAGAGCGAGAAGTCTCTCACTTCTCGTTTTATTCCTCTCTCGGAAAGGGCAACAAAAGGTCATAATGACGGTCGTAGCACCCGCGGGGTTGACTACGCAGCAGCAGCAAGCGCAGCAGTTACTCCAGCAGCTCCAAGTGCAGTTCCAGGCTCAGCACCAGCACCTGCTCCGTGCTCAAGAACAAGAGACGGCGCACCTCCACACGCAGCAACTGCAGCGGCAACAGCAACTCGCACAGCAAAGCGCCTCGCCCGAGCAGCGCCACAAGCAATTGCAGCAGCTGCAGCAGCAACATGAGATTGCACGTGCACGTCTAGAGCAATTGCAAAAGGCCAAGCAGCAGGAACTGCAACGCAAGCAGCAGCAGTACCTGGTGCAGAAGCAGGAGGAGCTCCAGATCCAACCGAACCAGCAGTCGTGATTGTTGTGCAAGTGATAGAACGGCTCCCAGCCACAAGCATGGGCAGCCGGACCTTATCGACAAGGCGACACAAAGGAGCTATAGAGATGCTCCATGTTCTAGAACAGCGAGCCTTCAATAGTGACATGCATATATTCTTTCTCAAGACAAGCGACTCAGAGAACACCAAAAGACAGACAGAAATCCAGTAGGACGTAGGGCACATACATGAGCGTAGGAAGGAGGCTGGCGGCAGCGCCAGCCCTGTATGTCGATATGTCAATTCGTCTTCATGAAAACGCCTCGTCGCTTTGTCAAGTTACCTGTTGTTGTTGTTGAACTGCGTACCATTGGTTTCTCCTGTTATAGAATCCCTGTCAAGTTACCTGTTTTACACCAAGTCCCACCCACTTGCGGGTGTGACATCAGCAGCAACAGAACCCTGCTCACAGCAACCGGTGGATATGGTAGCCTCGGAATCTCAAATCGTGCCTCAGCCGCAGCATCCACAGGTTCGAATGGCGCAGCCGGCGAAGGCCCCCAAACGGCGGTGGTAGCGTTGATGGCAATGAAGGGAAATGCTGCTCCTGGTTCGGCGATGGGAGGAATGGATCCGTCCGACACTGAACGCTAGCGCAAGCTGAAGTCCAAGTACTGGAACGGTCTCGTGATTGGGTACAGCACAGTTGCATCAATGCATTTTTTCTTAATGATTCTGCGTCGCATCATTGCGCTACTCCAGCTCGACCTGAGCAAGTAGTCGGTGTGATAGAGAATCAATCTCGACCACATCGTAGCGTCACGTGCTGCCGATTCTGCAGCGACTGAGGGACAAAGGACGTGGCGCTGGCAGCGGTAATCGGACAGTCTTCGTGGCGGTGGTGACGGTGGTGGCGGTGTGGCTGGCGAAGGTGCTGACACCGCCCCGAAGACGACAACAATGGAGACGAAGACTCGATCGCTGTTGGTCCAGAAGGTGATGGAGATGTGTTGCTGTCCGATCAGTCTCGAGGTTATGAGCGATCCCGTGGTGACGCCAAGAGGATTCTCGCACGAGCGTGCGATGATTGAGCGGCACCTTGTAATGGTTGGTGAGTTTGATTCGATGGCCCACGCGAAGTTGACGAAGGCACAACTGCACCCGAACCGCATGCTGAAGCAGCTTTTGGACACGACACTGGTAGAACTTGATCCGGCGACGCTAAGCGAGGAGGCATGCACGTCTCACTATTGTTTCGCCCGGCGCAGTATTGTCATACCGTGCAACATTCGACCCTTGCACTGATTCAAGTGCGGGTGCCCCGTTCAAGGCCAAATGCACCGAGCAACGTCGTGAATGTGGATTGAGAGACTTTGGGACTACTTCTTGTTCACACTGAGCTGATGGCACTTTTGAGCTGATGGCATTATGTTCGGGAGACTCTCTGGACGCAAGAGACACAGCCACCATCAATACTGGCACTGTGGTTCTTCAGCACACAGAGATCCCTCCCTCACTGAACCGTGAAGGCGGCCTTCGAAGGAGAAGACTTCGTCTGCGTTCTCTCCATTCTCAAAAGCCGAAATATGTGAGAATGCTTGCGATTGGTCAATTATATGCAGCACGGTTTCAGTTACATATCTATTTGACCAATCAAAAGAGTCATATCATACATTTCAGCCAATCATAGTTCTCGCCTATCTCGCGCTTCTCCTTTTCCTTCATCACTTCGCGCTTTTCCGTCTCACGGAAAAGGCAACAATCGGGCGCGCGCGGCGTCGCGCGCTGCATTAAAGGCGAATATGGAGAGCCAATGGCGACACGAACTGCCGGTGAGCGAGCGCACGCAGATGATCACGACAATGTGCGTAGTTGCTCGCCCTCCGCGCCCCCAACGGCCCAGGGAAAGCTCCGATTCCTTACACTGAAGTTTCCGTGCCATTTGTGATGGACAGATACCTCGAAGTGCTGCGCGTTTCCGGCGAGGATAACAAGCAGAAAGCCTGGAACGCAGCCGCCAAGTTTGAGCTCAAGCACTGGACCAACAGCAGCGACCGGGTACGTCACGTCTTGCTCTTTCAGGCTCGGAGTGCTGGAGATTTATCAACGCTTGCGTGTGTGGGTCTAGAACACGTACATGGCCGAGATGCAGCGCAAGATCACGAGCTTGACTCATAACCAGACGGCAACCATGCCAACGCAGCCCACAACGACACAGATGAACGGCTTTCCGGTGCAGCAACAACAACAGCAAATACTGCGGGTTCGACAGCAACAGCGGAATGTAGACCAGGCCGTGGCGTCACCCGCGGCGCTGGCGGCTAATGCCACAACGACGGCCGCAACATTGGGGTCTTCGTCGACCGGGTTGAGTCTACAGCAGCAGCAAGCGCAGCAGTTGCTCCAGCGACTCCAAGTGCGGTTCCAGGCGCAGCAGCAGCAGCTGATCCGTGCTCAACAACAAGAGACAGCACAGCTCCGCACGCAGCAACTGCAGCGGCAGCAGCAACTTGCCCAGCAACAGCAACAGCAAGGCGTTTCGCCGGAGCAGCGCCGCCAGCAATTGCAGCAGCTGCAGCAGCAGCACGAGATCGCACGCGCACGTCTGCAGCAAATGCACAAGGCCAAGCAGCAGCAACTGCAAAGTAAGCAGCAGCATTTTCTTGTGCAGAAGCAGCAGCAGCTCCAGCTCCAGACAGGCCAGCAGCCGCAAACCCCTGCAGCGTCCTCTGCTCAGCAACCGCTGGATATGGTGGCCACGCAACCTCAAACTGTTCTACAACCGCAGCAACCGCAAGTCCAAATGGCGCAGCCGGCACAGGCCCAACAAGCGGCGGTAGCAGTGCCGATGGCAATCGATGTGGCTGCTGCACCTGGCTCGGCGACTGGTGGAATGGATGCGTCCTACAGTGAACGCCTGCGCGAGCTGAAGACCAAGTACTGGGATGATCTCGTGATCGTGTACAAGGAAATCGAGCGTATGGTCAAGCAAAAGCCAGCCAACCAGCAGCAGGAACGCATCAACACGTTTTTGATGACGCTGCGTCGTATTATTGCGCTTCTTCAGCAAGACCCGAGCAAACCGACGAGTAACAACAAGAACGATCTCGACC
>JAADXL010000290.1:0-35178 GCA_023337755.1 Pythium aristosporum
CAGCATCAAGCCCGACCTCACGTACGACCAGGCCAAGGCGGCGCTCACGACGACCACGGTCAAGACGCTCAAGTCGGCGGCGACGTGCGGCAACACGCCCTCAACTGTCTTCCCCAACAACCAGTATGGCCACGGTCGCATCGACGCGCAGGCCGCTGTTATGTTTGTCAAGGCCCTGTAAGCACCCTGCACTGTACCCCGTCTAAACGTCAGTCTACACGTACTTTGATCAATTTGAATGTCAATACTAGTATAAGCGAATTCGCCTCGATCATTAGAAGTCTTGATCTGAAGTGAGCCACACGTGCACGATAATGTCACTGGGATATGCTGAACGCCTTTGTTGGGTCTGAGCTTGTTTGATCTGCTGTGGTTAGTTGCTGGTGGTGCAGCACGCACCTGTAGACCTGTCGGTCCCCAACAATTCGACATCCATTTGCTTCCATATCTCATGGAAATTGATAACTGGGAGGAGACTGTTCAAGACGCTAGCTGATTAGTATCACTACTGTCACTTTGTACACTGTGAGAGTAGATATCATACATGTTGTCGAGTATCATTGTATTCTGTAACGTATCGTAACAGTTACGGGATCTTGGAGCCATGATGACGCCATCGCGGCGATTGATTGGCTGCTGCGAGGAGCTCCGTTGTTAAAAGGAGCCAGTGCTTGACGGTTCGTTACGGTACCGTACAGTCCAGCGATCTGTTTCTCGTCTCTCTCTCTCTCTCTCTTGTGCTCCACTTCCACACTCGGTCTCTCCGAGGTAGCCACTCTGCACGCTCGACGATCACCATGCGCCAGGGACTGCTCTCGCCGCAACTGTGAGTAGTGCCTCGTACCTCGACACTGCGTGCGAGGGTTCCAATAATGACTCTCCGTTGTACAACAATAGACTGCTGGCGGCCGCGACGACCATGTCGATCGGCAGCATGGTGCACAGCGCCAACACCACGAAGAAACGCGTCGTGTGCGGACCCTCCAAGCTCAACCGCTTCGTGGCGCAGGTATTCCACTTGATAGTTCCAGCGAAGCGACGGGGGGAGACGGAGAGACTGAGATATGCTGTTGGATGTAGGGCATGCAACCAGCGCTGGACAAGTACACACCAGCGTGGTGGACGAACGAGCACATCCAAATCCTGCTCACCTTCGTCGTCCCTCAGACGCGCGTCGAATTCCAGCGCGAAATTCTCGCGCTGCTGGACGGCGGCCAGGCGTCGCTCGACTGGGCCGTCGCATCGGACACGCGGTGCGCGCGCCAAGACCTTCCTGCTGACGCGCCGATCGTCGTAATCCTCCACGGGCTCACGGGCTCGAGTGTCGACATGCAGTCGCTATGCGCCGAGGCACTCGAACGCGGTTACCGTCCCGTCGTCTTCAACAAGCGCGGCCACGGCGGCGTCAAGCTCACGACGCCCGTGCTGCAGGGCTTTGGCTGCGTTGACGATCTCAAGCTCGCCGTTGCCCACATCGAACGTGCCTTCCCACTTGCAAAGTTGTATGGTGTGGGCACGTCCGCCGGCTCGGGCTTGCTCTGCTCGTACCTCGGGTCCACGGGCGACCAGTCGCGGATACGCGCCGGCGTCATGATCTCGCCTGGCTACAATACGTTTGATCTCTTTTGCAAGGGACTCGTGAAGCCACTCTACAACTTCCTCATGACGCGGAGCCTGCAGACATTTCTACGTCAGCACCAAGATGAACTGCGTGGGTCGATCGACGTGGACGCTGCGCTCAGTGCGACCAGCATCCAAGAGTTTGACGAGCACGTCTACATGAAGATGCACGGCCACGCCAATATTGTCGAGTACTGGAAGCACAACAACCCGATCCGCGAGCTTGACCGTGCGGCGCGACCTATCCTCTGCATCAATGCATTGGACGATCCCGTGTGCACCAAAGAGTCGATCCCAATGGACATTTTCGAGTCCAACCCCGAGCGCATGCTGGTCGAAACGGAGCGTGGCTCGCACTGTGCGTTCTACCAGGGCAAGGGGAATTGGAGCCTCGAGAACTGGAGTGACGGTGCCGCGCTCACGTACTTGGACAGGGTGCGCGCGTTCGAGAGGCTCGAGGCGGCGAACGAGGTGGCCGCCGCATAGGCGACCGACGTTGGTGGTGGATTTCTTGCGAGAGGGAGTTTGGTAGATAGAGGCATTGTACATTTAGACACTAGCGAACATTGTGCACTGAAGAATCCGTTGTAGAGGAAGAATATACAAGTGCGCTTCCACTCGCGCTGCAGGTTCTCGTCACAGAGGGTCCCATATCGGGCACATATTGCAGCTTGTGCTTCTCCAATAAATTGTGGGCCAATTATTGGCAAGGCACGTCTGATGTGGTCCACATTCTGCCAACGGCTGCTCCCTCTTAAACCCGCTTTTCCCCCTGCAAAAACCCGCCATGATCTCGCCCCAAAACGTAAAGAGCAACGGAAGGGGACCATGCGCGTGGACATTGATGGGCTCGAAGTGATCTTCCCGTACGACCGCATGTACGCGGAGCAGCTGCAGTACATGCGCGAGCTCAAGCGCGCGCTGGACGCGCAGGGCCACTGCATGCTCGAGATGCCCACGGGCACGGGCAAGACGGTCTCGCTGCTCTCGCTCGTACTCGCGTACAAGCACGCCCATCCGACCGCCGGCAAGCTCGTCTACTGCACGCGTACCGTGCCGGAAATGGCCAAGTGTGTCGAAGAGCTCAAGCACCTCATGGCGTACCGCCAGCAATACTATGGCGATGCCCACCAGCTCACGGCCGTGTGTCTCAGCTCGCGCCGCAACATGTGCATTCACCCACGCGTCATGGCCCACGCCGATGGCGAGGCCGTGGACGGCCAGTGCCGCCAGATGACGGCGTCCTGGGTCCGCGCACGCGCCGCTGGGGGCGGATCCCAGTCTGATGATCCAGCGGCTCCGCCGCAGGACGTGGAGCTCTGTTCCTTCTATGAAAACTACGAGTCCCGCAAGAGCGACGACGCTGTGCTGCCGCCCGGGATCTACTCGGTGGACGACCTCAAGACACTGGGCAAAACGAAAGGGTGGTGCCCGTACTTTCTCACGCGGTACGTCGTGACGTTTGCCGACGTCGTGGTCTTCAACTACCAGTACATGCTCGACCCGAAAGTGAGCAACCTCGTGTCGCGGTCGTTTGAGAAGGAGAGCATTGTGGTTTTTGACGAGGCCCACAACATCGACAACGTCTGCATTGAAGCGCTCTCGGTGGAGCTCGACCGCCGCTCGCTCGACCGCGCGTCCCGCAACCTCACGACCATCAGCACGCAGGTCAACAAGATGAAGCAGGCCGACAAGGCCAAGCTCGACGCCGAGTACCGACGGCTCGTGGACGGCCTACGTTCCAGTGGCGCCGTGGTTGCGCCGACCTATACGAACCCGCAAACGCAAGGCACAATCGATACGGCCAACGACATTCTTGCTGGAACGCCCGTGCTGCCGGACGACGTGCTCGACGAAGCCATCCCCGGGAACATTCGTCGCGCAGAACACTTCCTGGCCTTTATGCGGCGACTGATTGAGTACCTTCGCACGCGAATCCGTGTACGCAACGTTGAGTCGGAGACGCCGCAGGCGTTTCTCCACCAGCTCAACCAGTCGATCGCCATGGAGACCAAGCCCATGAAGTTCTGTGCCACGCGGCTCAACTCGCTCATGCGCACGCTCGAGATTACCAAGCTCGAAGAGTTCAATTCGCTCACGGCGGTCGCGGATTTCGCGACGCTTGTCGCGACCTATGCCGAAGGCTTCATGCTCATCATCGAGCCCTTTGACGGCGCGTCGGGCGCGCTAGATCCCGTGCTTCAACTGCAATGTCTCGACGCGTCGCTCGCGATCCGCCCCGTCTTTGAACGGTTTGCCAGCGTGATCATCACGTCCGGCACGCTCTCCCCGATCGATCTGTACCCGCGGCTGTTGAATTTCAACCCCGTGATCCGCGAGTCGCTGCCCATGTCGGTGTACCGCTCGTGCATTTGCCCGCTCGTGATTACGCGCGGCAGCGACCAAATGCCTGTCTCGACCAAGTTTGACTTGCGCGACGATATGTCGGTCGTCCGCAACTACGGGACGCTCCTATTGGAGATGGCCGCATGCACACCGGACGGCATGGTCTGCTTTTTCCCGTCCTACATGTACATGGAGAAGATTATTGGCCAGTGGGATTCGCTCGGCGTGCTCAAGCGCGTGCTCAACTCGAAGCTGCTCTTTATTGAGACCAAGGACATTGTCGAGACCACGCTCGCGCTCGACAATTACAAAAAGGCCTGCGACTGTGGGCGAGGCGCCATCTTCTTTTCGGTCGCGCGTGGCAAAGTGGCCGAGGGCATCGATTTCGATCGCCATTACGGGCGCTGCGTGATTCTGTTTGGCATTCCGTTCCAGTACACGCTATCCAACAAGCTCCGTGCGCGGCTCGAATACTTGCGATACACGCACCAGATCCGCGAGGGCGACTTCCTCACGTTTGACGCACTGCGTCAGGCCGCCCAGTGCGCTGGTCGTGTGCTGCGCAGCAAGACGGACTACGGGCTCGTGCTCTTTGCCGACTCGCGGTACAACCGCCTTGACAAGCGCACAAAGCTGCCGCCGTGGATTGCGCAGTTTTTGGTCGATTCGCACTTGAACCTGTCGGTCGACATGGCCGTGTTCATGGCCAAAAAGTACTTGGCGCTGATGGCGCAGCCGGTCGACGACAGTACGAACGTGAACTCGATCTTGCTCGACACGGACGGCGTCCACAAGTGGCTCGGCCGCCACAAGATCGAACAAGCAGATGGGGACGTCGATATGGACGCCAATTAGAATGGTGGGCTAAGGGATACAGCAGCCTTCTGCACCAAAGTTTGCGGAGACATTGAAATCCTACTGGCATTTTTCGATCTCTTCGGGTTCCTGAGTCTAAGAGAACCATCGTGGCGTTGATCATGGGCCGTGCCAAACGGATACCGCCACCCTACTACAGTATTAACGTCCTCCATCTGGCGCGAAAGTGAGAGCAGCATCAAGCAGCAGTGACACTTCCCTAGTGTCCACTGGGCGACATCATCTCGGACTCAATTGGGCTCGCAGTACGGCTTCCAATTGTGCGAGGCAATCGGTCATGACATCGTCCTCTCGGTATTCGCCTGGGCCTGGCGGCAGAGGACTGTTCCATGGTGCCTGCTTGCTCTTGTTGAACTTTGCGTCGAGCGTGGCCTTGTACCGAGTCGATGCCTTTGCGGATTCCTGTCTGCGCAGTGCACGCACGTCGCGGCAGAGCAGAGACTGAGTTGTCGCCGCGAACGATCTCGCGTGCTGTGTGAGGGGAACACCTATGCGAGGGATCCCACTGAACTCGATCGACCCAGTGGCCACTGGACGCTTGTTCCCACCGGGTGAAGCAGACGATGGACGCGCCATATCGCTACCGAGATGCGAATCCATTTGAACGGGTGCTTTCCACTCGGGGTCCACTGAAGCGACCGTATGATCTCCGTCAGCAGTGTCAGCGTCACGGCCTGGGACTCGTGGAGACTGCTGCAGCACTTCAGCCTGCTGCTGGTCGCGCAGCTCTTGCATACGGCGAAGAGCGACACGAAGCTGCTCTTGGCGTTCACGCTCTCGCTGCACACGACGCCGCTGCTCTTCCTCCACCTCCTGTAACTTTGGCTGCACTGCCATGGCCGAGAGTGACGGGACCTTGGGATCTGCTGCAGTCAGTGATGGCCGTGAGTCTGCATCGCGAGCGGGATGCAACTGAATACCAAGCGATCGACACTGGGCCCGCAGAATTGCCTGCTCTTCGTCTTCATGTGGCTGTGCAGCGTCCACGCGGTCGTGCAGGTATCGCTCGAGATGGACGGCATTTTCAGGATGCCGCAGGATCGACGCTGCTGCTGGTCTTTTCGTGGGGTCCACGCGGAGCAGCTCGTCCACCAATGCCCGCAGCCGCACCGACCATCGCGAAGACGGTAAAGACGTGTACTTGGCTTCGCACACGCGTTTGATCAGCGCCGGCGTCGACGGCGCGTCCTCAAACGGCGTCTTTCCCGTACAAATCTCATAGATCGTACACCCCAATGCCCACAGATCGCAGGCACCATCGTACGGTTTGCCGTCCCAGATCTCGGGTGCCATGTATAGCGGTGTGCCGATGACTGTGGACGCCAGGCGAGTTGACGATTCCGTCGCAACACCCAGGTCGCCGAGCACGAGAAAGCCGGCACTGTTCAAAAAGATATTGCTCGTCTTCAAGTCGCGGTGCCAAATGGCTCGGTGTGGCGACACCGCCGTCGAGCCGCCGCCGTCGTGGAGATAACTCAGCGCGAGACACAGCTGCATCAACCAGTACCAGACCCGGTCTTCGTGGATTGAAGGCGCCGGCCGCTGCCGCAGAAACCGGCGCAGGTCTCCACCGGGACAAAACTCCATCACGATCGAGCGCCTCGGCTTCGTCGCAGATGTGGTGTTAATGAACCGGACGACATTTGGATGGCGCACGCGCTGCAGAAGGCGGATCTCAGTCTCAAAAGATCCGATCGGTACAGACGCGAAAAGCTGCTTGACACATACAAGGCGACGCGGCACGTGCTTCTCGCGCGCGAGGAAGACGCGCCCGTATGCGCCCTCGCCGAGCAGACGAAGCTTGGTGTAGCTCTCCATACGAGCGGAGAACGTATCAACTGAAGGGGACGAGAAGCCCTCGCGAACTCACAGCTTATTGTATTAATACCTGCTCGAAAAATACACTTCAGTACCTCTCGTGATCGATGTCGGATGGAGTGGCAAGGCCTCGCCAGCTTCCTCGCGTCCGACATTACCCACTGGCGGACCTCCACGTAATCCCTTTATATTCCCTAAGCTACTGTAGTTCGCTTTCTAGACGTAACTCAATAGACTCCAACTTCAATTTCAATTCTCGTGATCGATGTTGGGTCTTTCTGTCGCTCTCGCTCGTCGTCTTGCTCAAGCTTGGCCATGCTCTGCTCGTTCAATCTCTTCCCAAATGCCGTTGCTCTTATCCTATTGCTGTTGTTGCTGCAGTTGAAGTATATTCAGTTACGTCGCGCGAACCTAGTAGCTACATACACAAGCCTTCCTGTATGTCTTCCACTTCTTGGACCGCTGCACACAGTCACTGGCGAGCAGCTGAACGCCAAGCAACTGGCGATCCCAAGCGAGCCGAGGTGGAGACGGAAGTGGAGGTGGCGGTGAAGACGCCACCATTGGTGGAGGTATCGGCCGCGCAGTGCATGACACGTCCGCTGCGCGGCCGACACCTCCAACGGTGATGGTGTTTCCACCGCCACCTCCACTTTCGTCTTCACCTCGTCCTCAACAACGAGCACCTCCGCAGCAGCTTCTGTTTCTCCGACGCTTGCCGCAGCTTCGGTGGCCTCGGCTGGTTCCACTCCTTCAGAAGCCTTGGCAGAGTCGACAACGGAGCCAACTCCCTCTGCACCTGGCGCCACAACCTTCACGACCTTCACGGCCTCAACTGCCGAGCGCAGCGCCTCGGTGTCGACCTTGGCCTGGTGCGCAGTCGCGACGACCTCATCCTTGTACTCGGCCGCGAGCTGGCGGAATTGTTGGGCCTGCAGCTCGAGCCGCTGCACCTCCTCTGCACGTCTTCGTGGATCGCCGATTCCTCACGTGCCATCTGACGATGCTCTTCTCCGCGCTGTTTCGAGCGCAGAGCTTCGGCCTCGCGCTGGCGGAGTTGCGTCTCTTCCAGCTGCGTGCCTCGGCACGGCGACGCACCTCTTCGAGCAGCCACAAACCCCCTTTCGCGCCGGGATCTTGGCCGCCACGTACCGCCAGCGACGGCGCGCGAGTCACTTGCGGGGCCGCGAGACGCACCATAGACCCAGCTTCTTCATGCCGGCCTTGAGCAACTCATCTGGTAGCGCCATGTTGCCCGTCTTGGAACAGATCTTCGTGCCGAAGTCGAGGCCGAGGCGCTGCGCTCGTAGCAGCAGCGGCTGGAAGAAGAGCAGCTCTGCCAGCTCACGGCTGAGCGTGAAGAGGAAGCCTTTACGGCCGCACAGCAAGCCGAGATGGTGGCCGAAGCACTGCACTTGGCTGTGGGGCCGAGGTGGCCGTGGTGGCCGTCGTGGCCGTCGAGGCCGTCGAGGCTGTGGAAGGAGCGGGACCTGCCGAGCTGAGGAGGTGTTCGTTGTTGAGGAGGAGGTGGAAACGGAAGTGGAGGCGGCGGTGGAAACGCCAGGTGTCGGCCGCTGGGAGTGCCTTCGTTGAAAAGAAAGGGATACGGGAGAAGGCGACGATCCGAGCCATCCACGGAGGGTGCCCGGATCGTGCCAACGGCCAGCACTCAGCATTTGTTTGGTTGGACAAACATTCCACATTCTTGAAGAAGCGGCTCACATTGGCAGGCAGTTTTGTTGTTGAAGTTGAAGGCTATTAACTGTACGTTCCAGTTCGTGCTGAGCCAATGTACCCAGAAAGCGAGGAACGTGGTGAGCTGAAGAGCAGCACCGAGCGGAGCACAACCACGAAGAGCATACCAAAGCCCACGGAACGTGCCACAGACTTGCTCACAGAACGAGAGCCCAAAGACCAGCGCTGTGGCCACTCACCTCAAGGTTTTGGCTACGCACAGACATCTCGAGATTAGACACTACTCGCTCTACAATGGATCAACGATTTCACATCGTGTCGACGGTTGCGTGCATCCTCTAAGGACATTGATCAATGATGATTTTCTTCAAGATTCCCCTTGCTCCCCGGCCTTGGACTCGAACTTCATCGAATTGGACACTCCCGTCCGAAAGTCAGGGCATAAACCACTCAACCAACTGATCCCTGCGAGTGACTAAGTTGAAGACGAGACTTAGCCGGGTGACTCGGTGGAAGCTATCGAGACAGATATGACGGGGGAGCCGACTGCAGGGTGCTGTTGAGGAAGTGACCGCGGGTGGTGCAGCCGTTGTCGTTGAGTTGGTCGGGGAAGTCTTATTAATACCCGCTTAAAGGATACACTCTGAGTGTGGCGAGGGGTTGTGAGTGGCAGTGGCTCTCTGCGACTCACACCCACAGTCCGTCATCCGACTCGCCTTCTTCGAACGTTTCGTCGTCGCGGTCAAAGCCCCACGAGCCCATGGTTTCCGTGCGACGGCGAGGCGACGAATGGTCTTCGGATTTCCGCGCAATCGATCGACTGGCTCGACCACTCGCGCTGGAGTTGCGACGTTCGCGCGGCGATTCGCCATCATCCTGGTCCATCCCTTGCAGCGACAAGCGCAGCTTGTTGATGATCTCCCGGTCTTCATAGGCGTCCGGATCCCGCTTTCGCAAAGACTCTTCGTCCTCTTCGCTGCCGAGATACAGCGACGAGCGCTTGCTACTCGAACGACGTTCCATCTCCAGTGCCGACTTCATGCGCGCGAGCTCGGCCTGCAGCTGCGCGACTTCGTCCTCTTTTTCCTTCTCCAGCTTTATCGACCGCTGCCGGGAATGCTCGGCGGCCGCACGCAGCGTGTCTTCCATTTCTTGGACTGCTGCACGCATGCGCTCGGCCTCTTGCCGAGCTTCTTCCAACTCACGCGCGAGTTCTTCCCGACGGCGGTCCGAGTCAGCCGTTTCGGCCAGTGGCTTGAACGTGCGAAACTGGTCCACTTGAGGAAGCCCAATGAGAGCGTGGAGCTCGTTCACGAGCGAACGCTTCTGCTCTTCCCGCGGAGACGACGACAGCGACGTTGGAAGAGACGAGGACACTGGCCTCGCCGTAGTTGGTGGCTTGTCCCCTTGTTCTCCTTCTTGTCGATGGGCATCGTCGTCCTCGTGGTACTCGTCGTCGTCTTCCACTTCCTCGGCCATGCTCTGGCTGCGCTCCGTATCCACGTCGTGCTCGTCGTCCTCCGTCCCGTGCCGACTGCTGCTGCTCTCGCTTTCGGCTCGCTGGCGTTGCTCTTCGGCCTTGCGCGCGCGGCGCTCGCTGATCACGCGACGAAATCGCGCCTTCACTTTCGTGAGCACGACCAGTTGGTTCAGCTTCTGCTGCATCTCGGTGTTTTGCGTCTTCATCATGGCGACCAACGCTGCTTTCTCGTTCAGCGCCTGCTCCTCCTTCTCTTGCGAGTGGGCAAACGCTGCGCGCAGTGTTTCTTCTTGCGTTCGCGGGGCGACTGTCGTTCCGTTCGCTGCTGCCATCGCTTGCTCGTGTGCGTGGAGCTCGGCGATCACACGCGTCGCCCACGCCTCCAAGCCCTCGGCTCGCTGCAGTAACGCAAGCGCCTTGGTGCGAAGGCTGTGATACGCACGAGTGGAGTTAGTTTCACTGGAAGACAGTCACAGAATGCTCACGCCAATGGACGTACATATTCTGGAGATGTGGAACCGTTTGCTGTCGCCCCAAGGCGACAAGCGCCTGGCCTGACGCGATGTACCCGTCGATTGCCGTGTGGACGAGCCGCTTGCGCTCGCACTCGATCGCAAACTGAGCCTGCGCGACTACAGACACATACGCAGGGCCTAGTATCTTCGCCATGTCCATGGGCGGTTGCTGCTGTGGCGGTGGTGGTGCCAGTTGATTGCTGGGTTGTGCTTCGAGCTGGGTTGGCGGTCGTGGCGCCGTTGGCGGCGGCGCTGCGGGCGTGGAAAGCGCTGCAAAGTTGGGCCGCGGACGACTGAACGAGCGCGGTCTGGGTGGTGCAACGACGGGTTCAGCAGGAGGTGGTGGCGGTGGCGGTGGGGCCGCCACCACGACCACAGGGGGAGGAGCCATTTGCAGAGCTGGTGGTGGCGTCATCTGCGGAGCCGCTGGTGCCGGTCTCGGCGCCTTGGGGTTGCGTAGCGCGCGCAGCCGCGCCTCCAAGTCCATTCGCGCGGCCATTCTTGCACCTTCGCTTTTCAAAGTGTCCCCAACCGAAGAGCTCCAAGAAGCGACTTCGATTTTTCCCCGATGGGTTTAAACCTATTTGTCTCAGGTTCCAAGGTTTTAAACTGGCGGCCATCACATGCTTGTCCAGCGATGAAGGCTAGACGAGGCTAATTCAATGGAACTTCATCAGGCGATGTCGTCGCGCGGCGTCGTGAGGTCTGGCGCGACCGCAGCGCCCAGCGACGCGACGAGCTCTGACACGCTGATGCGCAACTTGACGTTCTCGGCGCCACCGCCAAGCCACAGAAACGCCGGCTCCAAGGCGGCCACGGCACCCGACACAATGACCTGATTAGCATCCATTGACGATTGTGTGAGTATCTCGCCCAATGATGGCTTCATCACTGATACAATACGCACCGGGATCGACGTCTTCATGCCGAACGGCGAGACGCCATTGAACTTGAAGCCTGTGAGCTCTTCCGCGACCTAATCGTGCGGAGAGTTGAGATAAACATGCATCCGCCTAGGGTCGCTGGTGAAGGGAAGTCGCACCTTGCCGTCCGCGTGCTGAAAGTTGAACGCCTTGCGCGCAGGGCGCTCGGCCTCGGGGATGCGGTTGCGCACAAAGCGCATGAGCTGCTCGGCGTTCAGCTTCGAGTTGTACTGGAGCACGACGCAATAGTAGCGGCTGTTGAGCGGATCGTCCGTGCCCTTGTTCACGCACGCCGTGTTCTCCACGAGAATGCTCTTGCACAAGTGCGGCACCGAGCACTTGAGAAACGCGCCGCGCTGTGCGAGCGTCCACGAGTAGTAGTCGTCCGGCGCCGACTGGAGAAACGCGCTCGAGAGCTTGGCCGACGCGAGGTGAGACTTGACGCGGGCCACGCTCTCGCGCTCGTCCAGCGTCTTCTCCAGCGCCGCCAGCCGCTGCTGCGCCTCTGCGAGCTGCACGCGCACGCTCTCCACTGTCGCTGCCGTCTGTATGGTCACTCTACAGCATGAGAAGAAGCGTCCAAGAGCCGTTCGATCCCTCCATCTCGCCTTACCATTTTTGCTCGGATTTTGTGTGGAAATGGAACAGTGTCAACCCCTTTCATAACGGATATGATTGAGCGATCGCTTTAGGCGGGTGAGAATGCACCCATGTCGATCATTGAGGGTATCAGCTAGTCTATTTTCTACCGTGGGCACTCGGAAAGGTTCTGATGCACGTGGTATGAGCTGCGTGCTGGTCTGCAGGAAGAAGAACTACCGTAGAGACACCAAAGGGACGAGCCGCCTACCTTTTCATCGCCCGGACTCTGGGACGAAGAAGCACCCCGTGACAAATGACGGGAAAGTCGGCGTCGCTCCGCAGCGGCAAAGCCTCCGACATGCAGTCCATGGCGTCCATGTTCGTACACATCGACGGGTGTAGCGTATCTCTCCCCTGTAGCGAAGCTGACTGGATTCTCTTTCATGTGATGCCCAAGGAACTCGGTGCGCACGGTGGACCGCGAGAAGCTTCGCGACAAGGCACGGCTGCTTCAGATGAAAGATAATATGCGGCTCGCGCTGTGCGCGCGGATCCAACAAACGCTTAGGAAGAGCCCCAAAGTCGCTGAAGAGCTCGCCGGTGAGGTCATGCAGCTTCAGCAACAGCGGTCGCTGGGCGACGAGATCTCGGACGAGCAGCTCCGCACGATCGTCGACGAGCTCTGCATGCGTCGCCACGAGCAGAAGCAGCTCGCTTCGAGGGCAACTCAAGAGAACAATCAGCAGCCATCGCTGGCGGTGCCACCAAAGGATAAGACCTCCGGCCGTCGCTCATCGTCGTCTGGGAAAGAGCCCTCGGGACGCACCAGCGGCAGCCGAGGCCGCCACCAGAACCGGTCATCGTCCAAGCAACGCACCCCCGCGTCGGCGGTCCCTGGCGACGACTTGGAAGACAATGTGTACTTGACGCAGTCTCAGATTCAGCAGCTCAGTACGGGCTTTCGGTTGCCCCCAAAAGTCTCTCCGCAAAAGGACAAGAGCAATGGCATTTGGGAAGAAATTGTCAAGTACAGCACAGTCGAGGAACAGATCGAGGCGCAGCGCAAGCGGCAGGCGAGAGACGCCGCGCGCCTTGTAGTCAACAAGAAGCTCGAAGAGCAAGTCCGCATGCGCCACCAGCAGCTTGAAAACGAAAAAAGACAGGCGTCCGCGTTCTACGAACAGAGCATGGCCAAGCTTGAGCAAGACGACGAGCGAGAGCGACAGAAAGAGCGCACGCGACTACAGCAAGCCAAGCAGCTCACGTCGATTCAGGACGAGCAGCGACGCGCCAAGCAGCAGCAGCGTGAGCGGGAACTGGCCATCAAAAAGACCCAAGAGCAACGTATGGCTGACCAGCTGAGGAAGCAAGCCCAGGATGAACTCGCCCGCGAACAAGCCCGGAAAGACGCTGAGAAAGAGCGCATCCGACGCGTGCTCCACGAGAACGAAGAAGACTTGCGACGCAAGCAGCAGCAAAAAGAAAAGGACAGAGAGCTCGAGATGAAGCTCGCCGCCGACTACGTTCGCATGGAAGAAGCCAAAGAGATTGCCCGCAAGAAGCAACTGGAGGACATGGCCGCAAACATAAAGATGAAGATGAAGTTTTTCGGGGACACGGCGATCGCCGACATGAACGCGCGCGCGAAAGAAGAAGAGGACCGCGTGCGCAAGTACCAGGACGAATACGACCGCCAACAGGCTGAAGCACTTCAGAAAAAGAAAGACGAGGCCGAGCGCCGCAGCGCCGCACAGCAAGAGTACCTGCGTCTCCAAATGGTCGAGAAAAAAGCTCGTGAGGAAGCGAACAAGCGAGATCTGAACAAACAGGCCGAATTGTGGAAGCAAGAGCGACTCGAGGCCGAGCGCCGCGAGAAAATGACCAAGCAGCAGCGCGTACTGCGTAATATGAGCCAGCAGGAAGTGCTCAAGCAGCAGATGCGAGAGAAAGAGTCTCGGAGCCTGCAGGCCGACCAGACGTCGCTCGAAGTGCAGCTCAACGCCAAGCTGCTGGACAAGATTCGGCTCACGCAAGCCGGTGCGTCTGTGGTATCGGAGACCCAACATCGATCACGAGAGGTACGTCAATCGATCGGCTAATCACCCTCTCGAGGCTGACAGTGGGTATCTCGATATTCTGACAGCTTCAGCAGCGTGAAGCTGCGTTCATGACGACACGGCAGACGTAGTTGGTCGCGATACTAGCGTTAGAATAGACCCCCTTCTAATGTCGTCCTGAGTATTGCAGCCATGAATGATCTGCTCGAGGAGATTGACGTGGGCAAGTAGTCGCTGGCATTCGAAGCGGCCGTGGCCCTGACCCATGTCGTCGTCATCGCGCGGAATGGCTGATGATGTAGGCCGATGCCGTTGGTCGCCGACCAGTCAACTTCGGTATGCAAGGCCAACGCGCCAATGGTACGCTACGGGATCGCCAGCAAATAGCTCAGCCGAAGCGAACGTGGAAAGAGCTCATTTGGACCCACACTCTTCGTTCACGAATGCGACGAAGAAAACCAAACTCTTGTGAGTTGGCCTTCTCGGCATCTTGGTCGCGGTTCTCGTTCGGTAGCACGATTCTGCGTGCTTGCCATTGTTGTACCCGTAGTCCTTGGCTTGGCTCTGCTCGAGCCGCTTCGCAAACTGCGTGGCGACATCAAAGAACGCCATCTCGTGCGGGTTCCCTTTGGACTGCCGACAACTATTATCAACGCGCGCTTCTGCTTCCAACCGCCTTTGGCCGATGCCTCCACAAGCGCAAAGACATGTTGCTCGACGGGATGATAAAACCTTCCTAGCCGTGGCAGCTTGGCAAGCGCGCGAAGCGCCTTGTCTGTAAATTCCACATTGGGCGGGCTACAGAAGCCGAAGGGGACGATGTGAAAGACTCGAGACCCGGGCAGCTGCGGGCAACGGCCTCGACAGTGACGTCCCCTGCAACATCGGACACGCACGAAGAGTGAGCTGCGGGTGCTTGGCGCTGCAGTCGACCCATTGAGCGTCGGAAAATGGTCTCAGTCCACGCTGTGATTGACAGTGAGCCTGAAAGATGCAGGTCTTGGCTTCGGAAAGCGACCAAAGACCTCGATAAACGGTGTCGTGAACAGCATGATCGTCCAGTCGAAACTGGTGAGGTGTGAGCTCGCTGCGCAGAACCGACTCCCACGGTACCATCAATAAACCACGGCCCGGAGGTCGGATGGACGACGTTTCCGACATCGTAGCTGTCCACGCACTCGAGCTCTAGACAGTTGTCGACAGCCGCCGAGACAAACTGCGTCGACTTGGCGTTTTGGTCCGACATGACACGCCATCGCCATCGCCATCGCCATTTCCAGCTTTCTCCACGGGTTACAGTAACCACTTCAAGGAAAGGGTACAAAAGGGTTATGGAAGGGTTTTATGTCCACCGGTGAGGTTGAACGTTCACTCTCACACCAACAGATGAGGTGCAAAGGAAAAACCTCACAAAGTCTGCGACGTGAGGATCTCCCAGTGCATGACTCATTTCGGTTGGGATGACACTCCGACGGCGCGTATGCCTGCCAGCCGAGCTGCCTGCTTCTGCGGGCGGCACGGGCAGGCGGAGTTACTCTAGGTGCGTGTGCTGTTGTCGAGTGACTCACGACACCAGCGCGTGATTCGCTGCAGGCGTTGGTCCCCTGACAAAAAGACGCGAAAGCGATTGCATGTTTTCATTTGCACCGGTAGTTGCATTTTGTATGTGTAGATGAACGGTATTAGCGCGTACATGTAAACTCTCGAAGTACACACGTGTTTTGTCCGTATGCCCATATACTTGGTCTTGCCACACGAGTGATCCCCCTTGACGAGCAGTTGCTCGTGTTCCCTTAGCGTGAAGCTGATTGTTGCGTTGGCGTGCTCGGCTTGCCGGCGCGAACGCGCCTCAACGAGGAAACACAGTGCGGCGTCGCAGCGCCCCGCTTGCACGCCGTTCGCACGCCATTCACACTAACGAATGGTGCTCCATGTGAGCAAATAGAACGGAATCCTCGCCCTGCAGTACTACAGAAAGACAGAAAGACTAGAATGGGGGTCGTCGCATGCCTCTTGAACGTCTCGCTTATTGAAATGTAGAAATCACACCCTCTCTCTCTCTTATAATCTCTACCCCGTCCTCTATCTTATGCCCTGCTGCTGCTGTGGAGAAACGATACATTCTTCTTGCTGGTCGGAGACACGATGGCGGTGGCAGGCTTTGGGCTTTGGCGCCAATAGGCTCTCCATTGTAAAGACTCCAAATCGCCAAATCGACGATCACCACGTGCAATCTTGGACTTCTCTGCCATATAGTCCAGTCTTCATGTACTGGGCGTCAACATAATAAGGTACTTGTTGTCAGACAGGAGTTACGGCGCAATGAAACACTGTTCAACAAAATGTCGGGGTGTGTCGTCGTTCTACCAGTACCGCTACTGGATATATATGCAATCGCAATCTCACGTCGACGGGCGCTTCGGCATCACAGCCGGCGCGGGCATCGCCCCTGCCGTTGGCACCATGCTCCTCGCTTTTGCGAGCCTTTCCGCCAATAGACTTGCGCTGGTTGAAGTTGCATCGCCGACGGCGGGTCCCTGGAGACCGAAGCGATCGCAGTCGACCGTGCGGGCACATCGGCTGCAAAACTCGGCAATAGCCTTAGCCATTTGGTCAGGGCAGTCCTCCTGGATGGCGTGACCAGAGCCGTAGAGCAGGCGCAGCTCAAATTTGCCCATCATTTGGCCACGCATCAGTGCCGTATCGAGCCGATCGGACCCCGCGAGCACGAGAATCTTGGCGGCTTTCAGGCCCAGAAACTGCTCTGAGAGCCCGGTAAACCAGTCTACCACAAGCGATAAGTACACGTTAGATATCTGCCTCTCATAATGTTGAGCCGGAGAGATACTGTACTGTACCTCGCCAGTACGGGGAACTTTTCTTGAGGTCAGTTCGCCACGTGAAGTGGCCATCGTCTCGAGGCACGAGCTGTGATGGAACACTCACTGCCGCGGCAGCGGCGTTTCGTACAGTTCCCGTGTGCAGGGCCCAGTTGACAGCTTCTTCTGTGGACGTGAAGGATTTCGGTCGACTGGCGAGAATGCGGTGCATGTGTGTCAGTGACGCGACTGCCGTGCCTTCCACGACGTCAATGACCATGACGCCCACGAGCGAGGCCACTTTCTCGGTCGCGGCAACACGGACAGCGACCGCTCCACCCAGACTGCACAGATAGAACTTGACTGTAAGAGTCGACAGCCACACCACGACATCTCAATTCGTTATGGTGAGGATACCTGTGGCCAGCGATGATGCTCTGCGGGGTATCGTTCGGGTCAGCGGACGGGTCGACCGGCGGAAGGATCCGCTCGAGCACGTCCACGGCGTCTTGCACGAGTGTGGCGATCGAGAGATCGTCATCGTTTGAAGTCTT
Source organism: Pythium aristosporum (assembly GCA_023337755.1). Classification (NCBI taxonomy): domain Eukaryota; phylum Oomycota; class Peronosporomycetes; order Pythiales; family Pythiaceae; genus Pythium; species Pythium aristosporum. The sequence goes on from JAADXL010000290.1 coordinate 17,286, forward strand.
CGTCATGCCTGTGAATGGGTGGTTTAGTGGTCGACTCAAGGACGTCGTAGATTCGCCATCACCTACCATGCGCGCGAAAGTCGATGGCGTGGATCGTGAAATAGTCCTTGAGCATTGCCTGCAGTCGACAAAAGGGATTCCGTTCAGGTACGAAGCTACAATACCATTCAGCACAGACCGCTCGACATACCGTTGTCAGGCACCACGTCATGGATGAGTAGCCGCCTCCATGGAGCAGCACGACGTGGGGGCCGCGTGCGCCAGCGCGATACGTGCGGAAGACCTGCGCGTATCCAATCAGCACCCCACCACTACTATATCTAGTATACTGATACACGTACGTCTCCATTGGGCAGCGCGACGTCTTCCTTCGTGTCGAAATACTGGCGCCAAATCTCGTCGTGGTTGTCCATTTCGGCGCGGTCGTCTTTGGATCAACTTCACTTCCATGCAGCCGCCCTCTATTTGGATTGACTACCTTCTATTTTGATCCAATCAAAAATCTTCATACATCTCATATAGTTTCTATTTCAACCAATCATTGATGGAGGAGGCTGTCTGGACTCCAAACATCGACGCGAAAGGAGGATGGTGAGGAGGAGAAAGAACCCGCGAATGCCCATGCCCCGACCGACGGGGCGTTCTTTTTCTTCGAGACCCTGCGACAGCAAGTCACTCTGTGTGAGTGTCATGGGCCGCCGCCCCCATCCGACTTTTCTGTCATAAGCTTACACAGGAGAAACAGCAGCCAGCGCCGTGTGGCAGAGACGAAGAGACCACCCCCACAAGGCAAATCCCCCCACAACAGCCGCCAGCGCTCTCTCTCGACGGATCGCCTTCCACCCCACGCGATAGGAACGTCATCTCTCCACACTTTATCACGCACTTGATACGTCACGATGATGCACACGGCCCCCACCACCGACGCTTACGCGGACGCCGAGGCGAGTGCCGTCGGCTCGTCGTCCTTCATGGACACGCCGAATGAACGTGCGTACGGAACGTTCGAAGTCTCTGTGATCGACGTCGACTCGGAGAGCGAGCAGCAGCCGCACCAGTCGTCCAAGTCGACAGCGTTTTCAACACAAGACGAAGACGAAGCGCACCACACGTGCGCGGGCGATTGCTGCGCCATCGTGAGCTTCCTCTGGATGCCTTTCCGCCTCGACACGTACAAGATCGTCATCTTCCATTTCGTGAACGCGCTCTTTGCGATGGGCGCCGCGACGTGGGTCATCTTGCTTTACGCGATTACGTTTGTGTTGTCGCCGATCGCGTCATTCTCGCAGCCACTGCGCAACGCCGATGTCGCCACGCTTCGTGTACTTCTTCATGCCGACACTGTGCTCTTCAACGTGGTGTGTCCTCGTGCAGAACGGATCCGCGTCTGCAGCCCGTCCATGGGCGCCCAAGACGGCTACTCGGCGCAGATCTACTTTGCCGTCGGCAAGCTCGTGTGCAGCGCGATCCCTGGCGCCGTCGCGTCATTGACATTCTTGTGGACCATTCGCAACTTCGTGGTCGTGCTCACTGCTGGCACCACGGGCTCGACTCCAGACGATCCGCTTGCGCCCCTGGAGAACGACGTTCTGATTCTCCTGGCGCTGGCTGCTATATACGCGTCCGCCGCGCTCACCAAGCTCTTTGCCGTCATCTCGCGCCACGTCACGATCTTCTTTTGCGCGGAATACCTGCTTTACGCGGCGCCGCTTTGAACGGCAACGTACTGATGAACCCACATCTCGCTCGCCGTAAATGTACTGATACACCGTAACTTCGAATTTGAAATTCGTTTCTGAATTTGCTGAATCATTTCTAGAAATTTCAAAAACGGCGGCACAAATAACTTAGAAATCGTTTTGAACGATTTCGAACGCTTCTATAGTTTCTAACGGAGGTCAGTAAAAGGGGGCCGCGCGGTTTTTTATGGGTCTGTGGTTTTGGCTGGGCTGTTTGCAAAGAAGGATCGAGCGACACAACCACTCGTGCGGAAATGGCGGCGACCGCGCTCATCAGCGAGTCGCTGCTGCATCAATGGAGCGACCAGGGCAGCAGCACTGTGTACGTGCTTCTTCCCTAATTCCTGCTGCGTCGAACGCGGCCCTCCCGGCTTCTCAGGACCTCGTACTGACCAATTTATTCGGCGGTTTTCTCGATCGCGTCGTTTCCCTCCATTCTCGCAGCCGCTCCCAGTTGCAGGCCGCGCTCAAGGCCATTAACGCTGCCCCCAACGCCTCGAGCATCGCGACTACCGACAGACAGACGCTCTACCGACTTCTCTACGAACTCCTTTGGATCGTGCTACAGGCCAAGCTGCCCCGCCAAGATGTGCTCACCGTACTCAACGACGTTGACTTGGCCAAGTCGCCCGCAGCGTGTGGCGTGCTCGTGGATCTGCTGTGGGTCATCGGCAGCGAAGTAGAAGCCAAAGAGAAAGGCCGCGCGCGCTACAGCTCGTCCGAGTGGCAGGCGCTCACGCGGCTCGTGCGCGATCTCGCGGTGCGTTTGTTTGTTTTCCTATGAAGTCTCCAAGTGTTTTGTTCCACGCTGACGAAGACGCCATCACATGATCCCCTCTCCCACAGGACGAGGAAATTGTCTCGCGCATGCGTCTCCAAGAAGCACTCGAAGTCGACATGCTCCACCAGGCCGGGCTCCTCGCCGAGCCGGCCGCGATGACCAAGAAACTCGTGCGCGTCAACACCAAGACGTACTACACACAAGTCAAATTCAATCTGCTGCGGGAAGAAGGCGAAGGCTTTTCCAAGGTGCTGGCGCTGCTCCACACAGGCGTCACAAAGGACCAAATCGATGCCACGAAGATCGACTTGCTGTCGCTCATCGGCTACTTTGATTTGGATGCAAACCGCGTACTCGACCTCACGCTCGACGCCTACGAGACGCAGTCGCAGAATGACTGTTTCGCGCAGTTGCTTGGCAGCACGTTCAAGCGGGACAGCATTCCCCACGTGCTGGGCTTCAAGTTCCAGTTTTACAAGCGCGACATGCTTGACGGACTCGTGACACCCAAGAGTCTGTACCGCCTGGCCGCGACGCTGGTTGAGAAGAAGCTGCTGGATATGGAGGCATTATTGCCGCACTTATCGCCTAGCAAGGAAGACACGGTGAAGCTGGCGTTGGAAAAGGTGAAAGAGCAGGAAAAGGCAGCCAAGGCTTTCGGCAAGGTCAATCTGGCGGCCAAGCCGTCAGATGCCGAGACAGGAGGCGTTACGAATGCACAGAGCGACGCTGACTTGCTGGCCGCGGAAACCAAGAAGAAGAACGAAGACAACCAAGTGCTCGGATTGATCATGGGCATGCTGGACGTCGGTGCCCACGAGCGCGCGTTCGAAATGATCCGGTGGTTCAAGGACCGTGGAGTCGACGCGTTGACCCACGAACCGCTCATGAACCAGCTTTGCCAGTTTGTGCACGTGCTGACAAGCCGTCTTTACGAACCGTTATCGCTAAAGCCAATGGCGCTCACGACGGTGTCGGCAGACGCGAACAAGCACCTAGCGCATGGCTTGTCGCACTCCGCGACGGCTGCCGTCAAGGTGCAGGCTTACAGCCCCGAGGGGAATGATTGGCTCAAGCAGCTGATGGCGGTGCTGTCTGTGCTCGGTGGGAACCTCCACAACGACTCGTTTCTCTTCACCAAGATTCTTCGTACCGTCAGCCACCACATTGATCAAGTCAGCAAAGATGGCAACCAAGCTCAGATCGACGAGCTCAAGTACCAACTAAAAAAACTCATGATCACGTCGTTCCTGCCGGCGCTCTCGCTCCAGTCGTGTAACCCCAGTACGGCGTTCATGCTTTGGGATTTGCTCAAGAACCATTCGTTTGACGAACGGTATCGGCTGTACCAACAGTGGGAGACACTTTACGCAGCGAGCCCGGCGATGCAACTCGTCGAAGCCCGATGCGTTCAGGACACAAGAAAAATTATGCGACGGCTCACCGCCGACCGCGCTAAACCGTCAGCGCGCAGCCTCACGCACATTGCCCACTCGAATCCGCTAGTCGTGTTCCGCACTATGATTCGACAAATCCAGTCATACGACAACCTCATTCTTCCGGTCGTAGAATGTCTCAAGTTCATCACGCCGTTCGGTATGGACGTAGTGTCGTACGTACTGGTGAGTGAGCTCTCCAAGTCGAGGCAGTCGATCAAGTCGGACGGCACGAACATTTCCATGTGGCTCCAGTCGCTGGCGAACTTCTCGGGCAGCTTCTATCGCAAGTACCCAAACGTTGAGCTCGGCGGTTTGTTGCAGTACCTGATTCGTCGTCTCGAGAACTGGGAATCGGTTGATCTCGTCGTCTTGAGTGAACTGCTCTCGAAGATGGGCTCATGTATCACGTTTGAAGATATTTCTGCGAGCCAGCTCGAGGCGTTGGCTGGCGGACCGCACCTGTGGCAAGAGCCCACGGATCCCAAGCTTACGAATCGACGTGCGATTCCGCGACTACGGGACGCTCTAATCAAGCGCAACTTGGCGCTCCCGCTGTGTCTGTTGATGTGCCAAGTGCGCAGCAAGATGGAATTCCAAGAAGATTCGTCTTTGACCCACTTGAAAGCGCTGGGGCGAATGTTTGACACGTCACAGATGACGCTGAGCCAGCTGCTGCAGTTTCTCAACGGTGTCGTCGACCCTGCGGTGTACACAAGAATGCTGCCGTCCGTGAGCGAGCTGGTGCAGAGCTACCATATTCTGCCTGAGCTCGCGATGACAATGTGCCGACCCGCCATTCGTTTTGCGGACGTGATTTTCAAGCGAGCGCCGCGCAGCGTTCACGCCTCGGCTGCTTCATCGGCACCACCCGCCAACCAGGAGAGCGGAACGACGAAGTCGTGGGATATGAAATCGTCCGAGTTTCTCGAGGATGTTGCGTGTGCAATCTCTTCGGTCCAATCAGCCAAGGATCCGTTCACGGGCATGTCGAAGGAGCTTTACACAATGTTTTGGAGCATGATCCTGTACGACATTTACGTTCCGTTCCAGCAATACGACGTCGAGATTAATCGCATGCGTGCATCGGCCGCCTCGCAAGGTGGCGGTGGAAATAGTGCTAGCGAGCGGAAAAAACTCAAAGAGAAGGCGACACAGGCCATCGACAAGCTGGTGACAGAGCAGAAGGACCAGGTCGCGCATCGCAAGCGCGTGTTCGAGCGTCTCGAAGAGATCAAGTCGGTATTTTTCACGCGCGAAGATACCCAGAGCCAAACAGCTGTGAGCGAGCTCTTGCAAAAGTGCATCATTCCGCGGGCATTGTTGTCCCCGGAGGATGCCCTCTTTTGTGCCAAATTTATGGAGCGGCTCCACCACATGAACACACCCGAGTTCAGCACGGTTCAGTACTACAACAAGGTCACACTACAGCTCCCGTCAATCGTGCTGTGCGTCACAGAGCGGGAAGCTGGCAACTTTGGCATTTTCCTCAAGGAGACAATGGGCTTGCTATACCGTTGGAACCAGAGCAGCGTGACCTACGACGAAGAAGCAATTCATGGCAAGTCGGGGTTCAGCGTGGATTTGCACAACCCTGCCAAGGTCTTGACCCATCGTCAGTACAAGTCGATGTATGCCAAGTGCCATCGCTCAATGGTGCTACTGTACTGCAAGACACTGGCGAGCAGCGAGTACATGCCAATTCGCAATTCGCTGATTGTGCTGACCAAGCTTATCGATGTTTTCCCATCCGGCAAGACCGCGGCCGAGTGCCTGCTTGAGATTGTCGAGCAGCTTACGCAGGAAGATCGCGAAGATATCAAGATCATGGCGCGTCGGTATTTCGCGTTGCTGACCAAGCGGAAGGGAACGCTCGTGGAGGATAAGATGTTGGCGTCGGGTTTGACACCGCCAAAGAAGAAACCGGTCGGGACGCCACCACAGTTGAGTTCCAAGACCAGCAACGAGAAGGAAGATTCCTCAGAAAGTCTTCGCGCTGATAAACTGCACGACAGCGACAGTGGCTCGCAAGAGCGAGAGTCGAGGGATCGAGAGCGAAACAACTCGGTACGTGGTGGGCGACGTGGGGAAAGCGGGTCGTCGTCACAAAGCCATCGTGGCGAACGGCAGGGTAGCAATGGATCCCAGAGGGAAGATCCTCTCGAGTCGGGCGAAGTGAAATCGGAAAGCACAGCAAAGGATCGACACGATCGCGATCGCACAACCACTTCGAGCGGTTCATCGTCCAACCTAAAGCGCCGCAACAATGATGATCGTGCTCCTCAAGATGGGGACAACAAGCGAGACAGACGCGGTGGCAACGATCGCGAGTCGAGTGTTGCTGTTCCGAAGATCAAGTCGGAGGTGCCAAGTGACCGTGGGCGAGCGAATGGAAGTGCAGACAAGCGCGAGAACGGAGGAAGCACTCGTGACGGACCTCGCCGAAGTCGCAGTCGCTCAGCTGAAGGCCGGGAGCGTGCCCAACGTGATCGAGAGAGAAAAGCAGTTGGCCCAAAAGAGAAAGATACCAAGGATTCAAGTGTATTGGATACCATCACTCCAGTGAAACGCGAGGCACCCCCCAGTCAAGTCAGCGGACGACATGCACCATCTGACGGGAAAGAAAGTTCGAGCAGCGGAGGCACCAAGCGTCCGCGAGAAGAACCATCCGACGACACAAATCGCGAAAAAGTTGACGCTTCAGAGGCTGCGCTTCGACGCCAGTTGACTGAGAAGAAGCACCACGATCGCCAGGAGACACGCAAGGCCCCAATTGATGTGTCTACTCGAAGTGAGAAGACGGAGACCCGCAAGCCCACTGGTGAAAGCGTGACGCGGGAGGGTAAGGTGGATAAGGCGCCGATGACTGTCACGCCACCTCCGCGTCGCGAACCCGAGCGGATTAGCATCGGCCCCACGAGTACGGGGAAGGAGGACGTCAAGGCGAAGGAAGACTCAAAGACAAAGGAAGAAACCAAGACCGAGCCACCCGTTGCCAAGAAAATCGTGTCGCTTGTGTCAGCGTCATCCTCGGCTCGCAAGCGTGAGCGTGAAGGCGCAGATGATAGTGGTCCCTCGACGCCAACTGCAGGCCGCGGCCACGACGATGCCTCTGGTGCTGGTGGTCCGGACGTGAAGCGTCGTCGAGAAGGAGGTAGCGGCGGTGAAAAAGGCAACGGGGGACACGCACGGGACGATAGTGGCGGAAATCGAGGGGGACGTGGTGACCTGCAACAGCAACTGCAGCGACGCAACAGCAATGGGGACGAGCGCCGCAAACTCGGCCAGCAGCAGAACCGTGGCAACAACAACAACCAGCCAAAGCAGAAGGGTGAAGGCGGCGGTGGTGGCGGTGGCGGCAACAACGGCCAACAACGTGGCGAAGGGTGAGTGTATATGGTGCTACTTTCCTGACTATCTTTTGTGGACACGGCGGGAGTTCTCACGTTCTTTCTTTTGATGATGCAGACGCAACAACCGACAGGACGGCCAACGCGGTGGTGGCGGCGGAGGAGGTGGCGGAGGTGGCGGGAACCGAGGCGGCGGAGGCAACGGCAACAACGAGCGTCGTCGCGATTCTAATAACAATAATGAGCGTCGTGGCGGAGGTGGAGGTGGCGGCGGCGGTGGACGTCGGTAAACACCTTCGTAGGTGGAGATCTCGAGCTTTATGCAGACTGTGCTTTCTAGTCAGTATCTTTGAAAAATTACACATATAACCCCACCGATTGGATCACATCCATCCGCCACGTTTTGGATCAGCATCACAGGAATGAAGCGCGTGGCGCTCGTGTTCCCGGGCCAGGGCAGCCAGCGGGTGGGCATGGCCAAGGATCTGCTGGAGAACTGGCGGCGTATTACCAGCGATGTGCTCGAAGAGGCCGGCGAGGCCATCCAGTGCAACCTCCAGCGGCTCATGGCCGATGGGCCGCCCGAGCAGCTCACGCAGACCCAATACGCACAGCCGGCGATTCTCTCGCACTCGATCGCAGTGCTGCGCATTCTCCAGCACGAGCAGGACTTCCAGGTCGCTCAGCAAGCGGCGTTCGTCATGGGCCACTCGCTCGGCGAGTACTCGGCGCTGGTCGCGGCCGACGCGCTGGCCTTTGCCGACGCCGTCAAGCTCGTGGTTCGGATACCTTACGTTCGATATTGATGACACTGGGCCCCTCATTCTCTCTGTTCTGTATGGATAGCACTTTCGAGGTCAGGCAATGCAGCGCGCCGTGCCCGAGGGTGTCGGTGCGATGGCGGCGCTGCTGCCCGTGAGCGCCGCGACCGCCGAGGAGATTTGCGAGTCGGCGTCGGCCAAAGACGGCGGCCGCGTGTGCCAAGTCGCCAACTACAACTCGAGCAAGCAGATTGTGATCAGCGGCGCAGCCTCCACCGTCGACCTCGCCACGGAGATTGCAAAGCTCGAGAAAAAAGTCCGACGCGCCGTGCGGCTCGACGTCAGCGCGCCGTTCCATTGTGCATTGATGGAGCCGGCTGCTGAGGAACTGAAGAAGCGACTCGCCGAGATGGGCGACGTTCTCCGGCCTCCTAAAGTGCCTGTGGTGTGGAACGTCGAAGGAGCTGCGAAAGAGAAGAGCACGAGTGCAGAGATCTCGGCGTCGCTCGTGGAGCAAGTCGTGCGGCCCGTCAAGTGGAGCCAGAGTGTGGACTTCTGTATGGAGCACGAGGTCACGCGATTTGTCGAGCTGGGCTTTGGCGGTGTGCTCACTGGACTCATCAAGCAGCACGCGCCGACAGCCGAGGCCACGTACGTGAGAGGGAGCTTGCTTCCCACCTATACGGTATCTCCACTCATACTGTGATCTTTTGACTTGTAGGAGCTGTGGCACGGCCGAACAATTGACCGCGTTTCTCAAGGAGCCTGCAAACTAATACTCAAGAGAATAGAAATCTTTACACGCCGTTGATTCATTACGTTGTCGTTTCAGTGGTCCGGAAGAAAAGCGGGAGAACACGCGAGGTTTCCTCCTGGTCTTATCGAAAGGCCGAGCCAGTTCTACGCGAGCGTCGGTCGCTCGCCGACCTCGGACTGTATCCAAAGGTAGAAAGAATCACGCATTAGAAATCGCAGCATTAGAGAAGGTGGATATATCGCCCACACACGTACGCGCTCGTATGTATACTGCGACGAGATCGGACCGCTCGGACGCTTGACGATCTTGATCTCGTGGCCCTCGCCCTTGCGCGCCTTGAACGCCTCGGCACTGCAGAACACTCCCGATCAGAAATCCCATCCCCGCAGCATCATCTTTGAAGACACGGGTAGAACCGTACCGCGCAAAGACCTCCGAGTTGGTTTCCGGGGCATTCGAGAGGCCCAGGTAGAGCAGAATAGGACCGCCGAGCATGCCCAAGTACGCCGAGTACTCCCAGCCCTTGCGCTCAAACACGTGCGTGCCCTGTGGAAAAGACCATCGGAATCGAGACGTGAGCTCTTCACCCCCAGTCCATTACGAACCGTACAGCGACGTGACGTACGTTGTTGGTGATCATGGCGGTCTCCGGCATCGCCACGTAGGGCTTTCCCGAGCCCATACTGCGCGCGCCGCGCACGTTCAGCGCTCGGACACCGCGCGTCCACATCGCTCCGTTCATTATCCCCTCTCGTTTGTCGTGTCCGCTCCTGTTCACAAGCTGGGGGCGAGCAGCTACAGGGTGGGCGACAGATACGATTGAGCTTATTCCAGTATGAAGAAGGCACGATGACCCAGCAGCTAGTGGATTGGCTTAAAAGACGAATCATTTTGAACCAATGAAAACCATGTATGAAGACCAGAGGCACTACCAGAAACCACATTCCAATCCTCCCAAGGAAGATCCGCTACTGGCGGCGGCTGTAGGTGGCCATGGCGAGCTTCTCCGCCGCGTGGATATCCTATATGAGAAGAACACAGTCATCGATCACCAAGTTCCCGAAATCGCGAGTTCAAACGACTCCTGGAACTTACCGCAAACTTGGTCGAGGGCAGCGGATGCACGCTCGCGCTCTCCGCAGATGCCGCAAGCTTATGGTGGTACTGAAGCGGCTTTTCCATGACGCCGCGGCTCGCCTCGCCGGCATAGTGGATGACGCCCACTGTGTCAGTCTCCGCTGGGTTAGTGCGCGGTCTGCCGCGTGCATACTCGACGACTTGAAGCAGCGGTCTAGCCATGCCCGGCAGCAACGGCACGAGCTGCTCGTAATGATGGTGCGCGCGCGCGTGGACAAAGAGCTCACAAGCCACGACGGTGAGCAGCTCGTTCTTCATGTCGACGCTGCGCCGCGACTCGAACGCCGCCAGCTCCGTGTTGAGCTCGGCCGTGAGCGTAGCGAGCGAGGATTCGGCGGCCGCGAGGCGCTGCGCCGCACGCTCGTACTCGGGCGTGTTCTTGCGTTGGCTCTCGGCTGAGCGGCGCATTGCGTCATAGTCTACGAGCTGATCGGTGGAGTTCCGTGTTGAATCCCTGGTGCTCATATGCTAAGTATGCAGAGAGCACGTACACGCTGCTTGAGCCCGGCGAGTTGCTTCTGAAGCGAGGCGTTGCTCTTGCGGACGTGCTGGATCGACCGCGCGACCTGATCGACTTGCATGTGGTGGGCCGTGTCCAGTACGTTGGCACGCAGTGACTGGTGGATCTCCTCCAGACGCAGCGCGCCCTGTGCAAGCGCTCTAGTGGGGCAAGAATGGTAAGTCTGTGAGGCTGTATGGGAAGGTTCTCTTGATTCACGGACGACTCACTTGGTCTGCGCATAGTCTGCATCCTCTGGGTTCGCTAGAAAGCACAGCAGATAGATGATCACACGATGTACGATACTGTCCGTGTGTCGTCCGAATGAGGTCCGTACCGTCCTGGATCTGGGCTTCGAAGAACGCCGAAAAGCTGTGCATGAGCTGCACACTGGCTTGCGTGTGAGCCTGGGACGTCTCCATATAGTGCGTCATCGCACGCGAGAGCTTGTCCAGATTTTCATTGTACTTGTTGAATCTATACCAACATCGTGCCACCATGCTATTTGTCCAGCCAGTCAACAAGGCGAGCCAAAAGCAAAGCGATCCCCTCACCGTTGGCAGCGGTTTTCGAGAACCGGATCCATACAGTCCTCTCCGCCCGCACTGATGGTTCGCACGATCTCGTCCTTGATCCTAGAACCCAGAGCCACCATTGGACATTCTCGATCAAAGTGCCACTTTGCGCAAGCCTTCATCCACACCTCTTGGAGCCATCTTTCATATTCTTGATCTGATTAGAGATACCGAGAAGAAGAATCAGCGATGGGCCATCGGCTCTTGCTCGCGTCAGTCCCCTCACGCACCCACGACGCCATGGTTGTTCTCTCAGTTTCTCTTCCGACGGCGATGGTTTGGTTTGTGTTGAACTCCGTCAAAATTCTCTGGCAGCCCAAGAGTCGCCGAACAGGCGATTCTGCCTGAGTAACGTTTGCGTTGTAACTGAGTAGATACGGTATTCTCAACCGACACCCCATCAATCCATGCACCATGGAACACGGACGAAAACGTTTGGTATGGCCGGGCGAACTCGAGGTCATTCCGCAATTTGGCGTCTTCAGCTCCATCGCCTATCGTAGTCCCCATGTACTCTTCCGTTTGTATTGCTACGCTCGTGCTCGCCGCGGTCGTCGTGGAGGCGAGACCAACGTTTGTGCAGCGTATCCCTAACGGCGCGTCGGTGCCCGGCGTACGCGCACTCGGTCACTTGAACCCCAATGGCGGCGGGCAAAACAACGCGTTTGGCGAGGCTTTTGAAGCCGCCGGCACACAGTGGACAACTGCCTTTTGCCAGGCTGACACGGACGGTGACGGTGCAACCAACGGCGAAGAACTGGGCGATCCGTGCTGCACGTGGCGCGTCGGCGGCGCTGTGAGTCGTAGCTCGTCGATCACGCACCCGGGCGTGGCGAATGCCTTTTCTGCCAACGCGCTCGCAGCGATGCGCTGCGAAGCCGCTGCTGCCACAGCTACCGACAATTCTAAGACACAAGGGCAGCAAGGAACGGAACCAGCCATTACCAATGCACCAGTGGCTCCAGTGGCCTCTGGCGAAGGAACGCAGACGCTGCCGCCGGTGACTCCGGTAACTACCACCGCGGCCCCCAGACCGACGCGCGAACAGGAGAAGCCGTCGACGCCTGCACCGACAAGCGGAGCTCGCACATTGCATAGCGTCCCTTTCGCTGTGATGCTTGTGGTCGCGGGTGGTGCCGTGTGGGTGGCGGACGATCAGTGATGAAGATCCCGACAACTTCAAGTTGCCCCATGTGACGTCAATTTCGTACTTTAGTGAGTGAATACAGTAGCCATTGTTGAGGCTGTTTTTCCTTGGTGGGCGGGCATTTCAAAAGGTAGGCAAAATGGAGCGGGATGAGTCTATGACGACCAGCGTTGTCGACATTTTCTCGCGATCGATGGGGGCAACGGGACCGCACGCTTCTTCTTCCAATGAGAGTGGATCCAGCGCCGCGATCGGCGGCTTCCTGGTCTGCTTAGACGTCCCAGAAGCTACGGAATTCGGCGTCGACTACGAGGTCTTTCGGACGGGACCGAAGTTCCAGGGCGTCAAGTTCGTGCCGCTGGGCGTGCACTTTGTCGTCTTCCGCTCCAAAGACCACGAGCACGGCATTCGGCAGGGCTTCTTTATCGAGATCAAGGACCACGCACAGGTGGTCGTTCGCGAGTGGAGCGCCGACAACGAAGAGCTCGGCCCACCGAGGCCCGGACTAAATGTAGAACATTTGGAGAGTACGTGGTGCATCCTTGCTGAACCATACGAGAGGTATCACGCTAATGCTGAGTTTGCATTGACTGAGTAGAAGCGGTGCGGTCGTTTCAGCTGGATGCGGGGCTCGGTCCGTACCCAAAGCAGCACTTGGAGGTGTGGCATCGCCTCTCTAGTTATATCAACGAACGGGTGCTGAAGGTACGACCGAGTTCAATGGATCAATCACGTATAATCCCTCACGTTAGTGTTTGTGTTGTTGCAGCGATCCGGCGTGGAGATGGGTGCGATTGTCGTGCCTGGAGGTATCGACGATGGCGCTCTGGGGGAGGCCGCGACGTCGGGCGTCGTGCCGTTCTTCCATGACCAGCCACGAACGGTTCGGTTCACAGCATTGCATCAACGAGACGTGGCGGCCATGACGCCGCAGGAACGAACACTATATTACTTTGACAAAAGGTGCGATGCCTGTCATTGCAAGCGTCGCAGTTGTGGGCAGGCTGGAGACTGATCTAATTGCCATGGCTAGTGCGATGCTCATGGACCTCGTTGCCAATGCGTTCGACGGATCATGGCAGGATCTTTTAGGCGAGTATCAGCTCGCGTTCATTGTGTTCCTGCAGCTGTCGTCGCTGGCTGCGCTCGAGCAGTGGAAGCAGGTGAGGTCCCCACCGACCGGAGGCAATTACTGTCTCGACTGACGAACGCTACTTTGCGTCACCCCTAGATGACAGCGATGCTGTGCGCGTGCGAAAGTGCCGTGTCCACACACGCGCCCCTCTTCATTGCATTTGTGCGGGCGCTACGTACGCAATTACAGCAGATCCCCGTGGATTTCTTTGACGACGAGCTCTCCGAGGGCAATTTTCTGCGACCGTGCCTCGTTTCATTGCTCGAGATTCTGCGTGACGGCGACGTCCCTCAGGAGCTAACCAAACAACGAGACCGCCTCTCGCTGCTTCTTCAGACACGGTTCCACCTCACACTCGACGGATCCAGCGACGCCATGGACACGGACGAGTACGCTCCGACCATTGTGCTCCCCGAAGAGGTACGTAGTGAACTTGATGCTGTCGCCTCACCCCCCGCATTGCTCTCACTCCCAAATAAAGTTAATCCCCAGTAGTAATACCGCGCCGGCTGCGTCGAACGAAGCCATCGCGATGGCCTTTCTCGCCACGCAAAACCCACCGTCGCATCATCACTGACTGACGCAACCATGAAAATCAGGTCCGAGAGATCGACCATCACTCACCATCACATAAAATCTAGAATGGGTTGAAGGGCGGCCTGGTTTGGGTGTCCTTGTCTCATGTGGTGCCACACTAATTTGGAGTCTCCCAACTGAGGGAAGGGGAGAGCTTTCTGGGGCGTTTTTTTCGTGTGAAGGGAAGGGCGGAGGCAAGTCCTCCAGTGGAAGGGGAAAGACCAAGGGAACCAAGGGGAAAGCTTCCCCTCTCTCTCTCTTCTCTCTCTCTGCATGAAGGCGTCGCCGCAGCAGCCCGCGGCCGCCACCGCCAACGGCGCCGCGCCGCCCACGCCGTCAGCGCCGCACGCGAACGTGAATGCGCACGCGCGGCCGTACCATCCGCCGGGCCAGTTTGTGCCGCAGCAGCAGCACTACCACCACCACCACCAGCAACAGCAGCAGCACCACTATGCGCCGCAGTACGCGTACGGACCGCCGCATGCTGATGGCATGCCGCACCACGCGCACGCGCCGCGGGGCGCATCCTACCACGGAGGTAGGAGTTTCGCTTCGTTCCTGGAGAAACAGAGACACGGGGTTGCTGACGGTGATGGGGAAACACGGCGATTTCGTTTTCTGTGTAGACTACCGACACAAGGGCGGTCCGCCGCCGCACGAACACCAGGAACCGGTGCGTCGGTGGATGTATGGAATCGATGGCGTCTACATGGCGGAGACTAACCGAAATGATGGATTGCGACAGATGAACGTACCGGATGGAGCCGGCAATATGCCGCCGTCACCGTTCAAGCCGGGCACGGGGATGCCCTTGCAACCCGTACGTCTCGTGTTTTGAATTCTCTCATACAATCCCTAACCAAGAGCGATCTTTGTCTCTCTCTAGCATGCGCGGCCGTATCCTGGGCAGCCATTCATCCCTGGCGGCCACCACCCCATGCACGGCGGCATGACCCCGCACAACATGGGCCACATGCGTGGGCCACCAGGCCAGCACGGCTACGCGAGACCGCGCGGCCCACCGCGTGGCGCCATGCACCATCCTCGTGGCCAGCCCTACTACATGCAGCAGCAACAGCAAATGTATCCGGGCGCGTACAATATGCCGCCTCCAGGTGTGCCGGCGCCGTATATGGGCGGTGGTGGTGGTGGTGTACCGGGCGCCTACCCGGGTGGTCCTGGCATGGGCATGGGCATCAACCACATGCCGCCGCCGCATGCCCACACGGCCCACGCCGCCCCACCGCCACAGCAGCGCGAGAAGAAGGTGCTGCTCATTGTGGACCCCAAGTCGGGCGTGGCGATCAACGCCGAGGCCGCCAGCACAGCCAGTTCAACGCCGGCGTCATCCACGGCGCCTTCGACGCCGTCGAAACCAACCGAGCCAACGGTGTCGCCGCCCAAGCCGGTACAGGTGCAGCCGACGCCCCAGAAACCCACCGCACAAAGCGAACAACACACACCGAAGCCAGCGTCACCTGCAAAGAAGTCGGCCAAGCCGTCGGGCGGCACGCCGGGTGCCGGTGAAGAGATGTTAGCTAAGGTGCGCGCGCTCATGGCGGGCAAGAGTGCCGAGCCCAAGCCAACGCCGGAAACGGAGACCAAGCCAGCGGTGGAGAAGACTCCTGCAGCGAAACCAGCGGCAGTTCCAGCGCCGAAGTCAGCAGCAGTTCCAGGACCGAAACCAGCAACAGTACCGGCATCAGCAGCTGTGCCGAATGTTCCTGCAGCGGTGAGCCCGAAGAAGACTGTCGCGAAGAAACCTGAACCAGCAGCCGCACCTGCGTCTCCCAAGAAGCCGGCACCCGCGAGCCCCAAGAAGAAGACTCCTGCGGCGGCACCGGTTGCCTCACCGGCGCCGACGAAGACGGAGATTCCCTCGCCGAAGAAAGCGGCGTCTCCAGTCAAGAAGGAGACTAAACCGGAACCAAAGGAAGAAGAGGCGAAGAAACCCGCGGTTGCTGCAACACCCGCGACCCCAGCTGGCGAGACGGTCAACAGTGTTGCGGTGAAGGAAAATGGCAAGTTCACATACACGCTGGAAACGCTACTGACGTGAGTATTCTGTTGTGGAGCTATTTCGGCAACAACTGCTTGACTGATCCCTTGATGCTGGTTAGGTTCCGTGAAATGTACACTGAGCTGCCCGATGATGCCAAGGAAGGTGACTTGAAGTGGCCGTCGATGGACGTTGTGACAGACGGTACTGTGCGCTCTCGTGGGCCTCGCACTGGAGGCGGCAGTGGCGGCGGTGGCGGTGGTCCTGGGTGGGAGCGTGGCAATGAGAAACCTGGACTCAATCGCCAGTCGTCTCGGTCGTCCAATGGGGGCGGAGGTAACCAGTGGCAGCGATCGCAAGACGTGCCGAAACGTGGTCGTGGTGACGGCGGCCGAGGAGGAGGCGGTCGTGGTGGCCGTGGTGGTCGTGGCGCGCCCGAGCCGTTGTTTGACGGTCCGGTCAAGCCGCTCGAGAAAACGGACAACCGATGGATTCCAGTCAAGGCCGCGTCGAACCTCGAAGCCGCCAAGAAGAAAGTGAATAGTATCCTGAACAAGATGACCCGCGAGAAGTTTGACAAGCTGTCGGCGCAGATCACGGATATCAACATGGACAGCCTGGAGATGCTTCAGTCGGTGATCAAGATCCTCTTTGACAAGGCGTTGGGCGAGCCACACTTTTGTGACTTGTACGCGGATTTGTGTGTGCGCCTGGACCAAACGTGGAAGGAGTGGTCATTCCTCAAGATTGTCCAGAACGACGATGACAGCAAATTTTATTGGACGACCATGGCCGAGTCGGATTCAGAAGTCGTGGGTCCGTTCCGCGACGTGGCTGAGGCGCTGGACTCGGCTGGTACGGACGAGTTTGAGCCCGTGCCGGCGCCGGCCGAGTTGAAGCTCTATGAAGTACGTGTGCGTGCGGGCAAGTTTATCAAGCTCTGGGCCTCTGGCCATGATGGTCAATTCTATTGGTCTGGTCAGCTGCTCGAAGACCTGGGTGATGACCAAGTGCTGAACGGTCCGTTTGAGAACCTTGATGTTGCCACCCGCTTTGCTATCAAGACATGCTCGTTCAAGCGTATCCTCCTGAACGCATGTCAGGAAGAGTTCGAGAAGGACAATATCTACGAAGAGCTGGATGAAAAGTTCAAGAAGGACAAGGAAGACGGCAACCTCACCCAAGAGGCCATTGCCGACTACGAGGAGAAGCGCATGATCACCAAGGCCCGTATGCTCGGCAACATCCGTTTTATTGGTGAGCTCTACCGAAAGGGAATGCTCCAGGAGCGGATTATGCATGAGTGTATCATGAAGCTTATGGGCGTCAAGCCGACGAACGAAGGTATTGAACCAACCAATCCCAACAATGCACCCGACGAGGAAAGCATCGAGTCGTTGTGCAAGCTTCTCTCGACCATGGGCAAGGACCTCGATCAATCAAAGAGTGGTCAGGCGATGAACATGTACTTTGCGTACTTGGAGCGCAAGATGGTCAAGGACAAGCGTCTGTCGTCTCGTATCCTGTTTATGATTCGCGACACGATCGACCTGCGCGCGAACAAGTGGCAGCCGCGACGCAAGGAACTTCAGGCCAAGTCACTGAACGAGATTCGAAAGGAGGCTGAGCGTGAGCAGCGCGCGCCGCCGGTGAGCGCCCCGTCAGGTGGTGGTGGTGGTGGTCGACCGGACGCGTACCGAATGGATTCGCGTCGCTCCAGCTCGGGCCGTGACGGTGGCTTCTCGCAGCGAGCGACCATGCCTCCGGTTTACTCATCGCAGTCAATGAATAGCCGCAGCGGCAATGTCAAGCAGATGACGCTTCCCGATCGACGTGGCATTCAGCGCGACGACTCGGTCAAGACTGGTCCCCAGGGTCGTCCGGCGTCGTTTGGTTCAGCGAATGTTCGTCGTGCGCCGGCCTCGGCGAGCCCGGCACTTGGTAAGAAGACGATGAGCGGCCGTGGCGGCAGCCCATCGACGCCGAAGAATGGAAGCAAGG